>JAXQQM020088059.1:0-32611 GCA_034641835.2 Pinus albicaulis | reverse complement strand
CCTAGATCTAATAATTGTATGAGGTCTTACAGTTCTCTTACAAGAACACTTTCAAATAAGACTCTTCCAATATTAGAACATTTAACAAAGCTTAAAAACTGAAATGAAATAAACCTAAATCTAATAATTGTATGAGATCTTATGGTTCTCTTACAAAAAACACTTTCAAATAAGATCCTTCCAATATTAGATTATTTAACAAAAACTTGAAAGCTAAAATGAAACAAAAACATAAATTAAATTATACCTAAAGTAAGCAAATAAGCATGCAAGTGAGGCCATGGGGGCCCTCCATAACTCCACAAGCACACCACTTCAATGGAGACTCAGATGTAGAGGCAAAATCGAAGTATGAATCCTTTATTTGAAAATCTCCATTACAAACCAACTCTAAGCTTCTAAGATTACATACTCCAAAATTCTAAGATTACAAAACTTCAAGATTACAATATTACAAAGACTTCAACATTACAAATGGAGGATATTGTACTCCTATTTATACAATGGGATGAGTAACAAACTCATAATGATCATCCACTAATCTCTCTTTTAGTTCCATACATCTCTCAACCATCTAGACACATAACCCCTTTTGTCCTTGATCTTCTCCATGAGATCATAATCTTCTCCATGAGGTTTATCTTCTCAAATTCGAATTTGATCCTTCAAGGCCACATAAAGGTGTCTTGGAAGCTTCCTTTGCACCTACACATGTCACAAAAACAACCCACTTTCCATATATAAAGTAAAATATATTATTTTCTAATATTTAATCAAGAATTTCTCTCAAAAATGCTTAAAAATAAATAATATTTGGAAAATATAAATTAGAACCATTAATGGTGAATAATAGGGAAAATGAAGTGACATGGTGGTGAATAATGGGTGATAAAATGGAAGCATAGGTGAAAAATGTATGGTAATGAGTGACATTTTGAAACCCAAACATACTCCCCAACTGAAGCTCTTGCATGTCCTCATGCAAGCTACTACAATGACTTGTTTAATTTGATTCTTGGATGAGCTTCCTTTTACAAGATGTTTGGTTCTTGTGTAACAAACATCTTTCAATCATGGACTTCCTTTTAACTTTGCACATCTGTAACAAGCATCTTTCAATCATGAACTTCCTTTTAACTTTGCACATCTTTGGATAACTTTTATTTTTGCAAAGCATTTGCATCTTTTAATGATTGGTTCTTGTGTTACAATCATTATTTACTTTGTTGAGATCTCTTTTTAATGATTGGTTCTTGTGTTTACAATCATTATTTACTTTGTTGAGATCAATCATTTTAAGAAGTCATTTAATATGCTCATCATATTTAAGAAGTCATTTAATATGCTCATCATTTTGTAGTAGTTTTATTGTGGGAAAACTATGTGGGTTAAGATGTAATATGAATGAGGGAAAAAAAAAAATGAAGTGTGAAGTGTGAAATTCCCCCCTCCCCAACTGATGGTTTTTGGCAATTTTTTAATGAGAAAGGGAATAGTGAAATAGTGGAATATTTTCCAAATATCATCATTTTAGCATCTAAAAAGAATTTCAAGATTAAAGGTTAGAAAACATTATACCTTACTTACCTACAGAAGTGGATGAATCATGCATGTTCAGCTGCTACAATTCTGATCTGAAGCTTCTTCTGCAAGTTGTGGATGAAAGATGGATCTGTATTGTCGTATCTGCTGCTGGATAGTCTGATGAATCTAATGAGTCTGCTGAATATGGCTGAAAATCTATAAGGCTTGGAAGGTATACAAAATATATAAGTTACATTTTCCTCCCCCCAACCTTATTTATTGACTTGTCCTCAAGTCATGACAAACTGAAAAACAATGAACGAAAGTCTGCTTCATCTGCTACAAAATATAGGTCTTCAAGTCTTCAACGCTCGATGGCACAGATCTTACTATGTGATTAAATGTGCTGGTGTCGAACATAGCAAGAAGTTGTTGGCTTAGTGGCCATTAATGAATGCCACTAGTCAACACGAGAGCTCCCACCATTGATTCCAATGGGAGTCAAGATGCCTAACACATCTTTGTAGGTACGAATATGTTTGTTGTGGTCGAGTCACCTACAAGATCCAACGAACAAGGGATATTAATGTACTCCCATTGTTCATTGGCAAGAGTACTTGCCATTAAGGCATGCAAGCCTCTAGGTGTTTTTACAAAGATAATTAGACTCTAGGACTTTGACTCAATGATATACATAGAAGCAGTGTTTTATTAGCGGAAATGAAAAATGGTAGGAAAAGGGAAATGGAAATGGAAAATGGCTTTTATTGATGGGTTATGAATAGATGAAAAGGAAATGCATGGTTAATGAATAATAACTCTTGCTGTGAAAAATGGACATGGAAATGATATGCTTTATGGATTTACAATTGGTGGAATTCAAAATCTTTTTCAAAAAGGGAGGTGCAAGGTAGTGGTTTTAGATATGGATTTGTCTTTAGAATTTTCCATGAATTTAGTCTTTTGAAGACCAATTGTCATCACAATGTAATATCCTTAATGATCACTTGATTATCCTGTAACCTGTAAAAAAAACTTGGCAGAAAGAAACATAAGTGTGTTCAGGAATGAATGCACATTTCCTTCATGATTCTTACGCAAAAATTTCATACCAAATAAAACAAATTAAGGACAATAAAAGTGTTGAAATTAAGTTAATTCATGATATTAATATCAATCCATTCTTAAAAGTAACCATAAAAATTAATACTCCCTGTTTGTGTCAGATAACTCGTGAAATGTGCTCGGCAAAAGATTGGCATTAGAAAGATCTGTTGTGTTATGCATATTAGTATGTCACATAAAGGCATTCAACAGAAAGATGTTATGAGTTTAATGCCAAATTGAAGCTATCGAAACAAGATAATCATCATCTATAGAATCCTCCAAATGTTTAATAAATAGATCCTCGAAATTTGTTTCCAAGTGTTCCATTATTTATTTTTCAAATCTACGTGAATGTTGTGGAATTTTTTAATTTTTCTTTTTATTTTGCACTTGTACCAACTCTTGCAATTTCAACCAGTCCTGTAATTCTCATGATTCTCTCAATTTTCATATCACCAAAGTTTTTTTTTAATGCCAATATCCTTCACATGCCAATATTTACCCTTTAAATCCTTCAAAACAATCACAAAACACATAACAATTTTTTTATTTCTTTTATTTTTTGTTTGTTTGTATTTTTTTTTTTTAAACATAATAACAAACATAATATAGCAATAACAATCATATGTAATATAAAACAATATTTTAAACATAACAATCATCACAACAAATTACAATTAACAAAAAAAAAATTACAACTATATTAATAACATATTAATATATTAGTATAATTAATATAATTAATATATTAATATATTAATACAATCGTAACATATATTAATACAAATCAAACATTAAAAATTATAACTAAAAATATACAAAAACAAATCAAAACAAGTCAAACATTAACTAAAAATATCAAAACAAATCAAAATAATAATAAATACAATAAATAACAATAAATACAAAACAAATTAAAACTAAAAATGGAAAAGAAACCGTAAACCAAAATGCAAAATGGCATATGGAGGGTTGATGGCGTTCCAATATGAATTGGAATTCATCATTTTCTGCAGCTTAAGAAGATGAAATTGCAGACGTGGGGATGGAGAATTGGTTGATCTCAGTGTGGAAGAAAAAGGTCTCAACTCTACCAGCTTCTGCCATGGTTTCTCCTCGAAGGCTTAATGAAAAGACAAACGAGAAAACCACCGAAATGAGCTTTCAAACAACAAAACAAATGTTAATGCGATTTTTTTTTTTTTTTTTGCCATGATGTTGATAAAATCATATTACAGATTTCGGTTCTACAGAGAATTTTGAGTTTGATCTGTTTTGTATTGGCGTTGTATTGAAAATGTTTGGTGTTTTGTTTGTTTGTTTGAATGCTCTCGCCTCTGTTTTGATATGACAGGATTTGTTATTTTTTTTTAATTTTTTTTTTTAACAATTCATTTGGTTGTGTTTTATTATTTTATTTTTTATTGTTTTTATTATATTTTTTAATTGTTTTGTTTTGTTTTGAATTTTTTTATTTTTTATTTGTGTTTTTGTTTTGTTTAAAGTTTTATTGTTTTGTTTTTAATGTGTTTTTTTTTTTTTTATGTTTTTTTAAAAAAAAATTATGGTTTGTATTTCATTTTTATTTATTTAGTTTGTTTTATTGTGAAAATTTTTATTTAAATGAGTTTGTTGTTTTTTTTTTAAATTTTTTTTTAAATCTAAAAAAAATGAAATTGAACCTATCTCTAAAAAATGATTAGTTTTCAATTTTTTAATTCTAAAAAAAAAATGGAATTAAACCTATCTAAAAATTGTTGTGTTTTTATTTTATTTTTTATTTAAATCTAAAAATAAAGAAAATAAAATGGAATTCTATGTAAAAATGGTTAGTTTTCAAAACAAATTTTTTTTTTTCAATTTAATAATTTATATACATGATACATATATTATTATTATTTTGTGAGAATTTTTTTTAAATTTTTTTTTTTTTTTTTAAACTAAAATTAAAAGAAAACTAAATTTGCTTATTCACAAATTTCTTTATTGTCATATCGCAGATTAATTTTCCAGCAAAAGTGTTTTGATTGGAATAAATCAATAGATTTTCTGATCTTCCTGATCGCACGAAGCGCAGGAAGAGAGCATACTAATCTCTTGATTTTTTTTTATTTATGTAGGTTAGTGTGGATGGATAAAACACAATTAAGATCTACGACAAGACCTTGCATTATCTACACTCTTTCTGCAATGTCACGGGGGCATTTAGACTCTCAGAAGACAAAGCTTTCCGATAATCAGGCTCCTGGCTCACCTGTGATATAGAAACAAGACATAGAAATGCAAAGATGAAGCAGCTCTTTTTATCCATGATGATATTAAAAAAAAAACAAGACTAAAAGAAAATTCTACAAGGAAATTCTACGACGAAATTCTACGAGATCTCGTTTTATTTTTATTTTTAATCTATTCTACATTAACTTGAAAGATGTTTTATTTTCTAAATAAAAGCATGCTTCCATTGAAGCCATCTATGGATTAAAAGTTCGAACATGCTCACATCAAGATTTAAAAATTCTACGTTATGTTTTACAAGTATGTGAAAATCCTGTCTTAGAGTTGGCTCAAGGTGATTGTCCTTGCTCTCCAAGAAGTACCTGTTCAACATTGTCAAAGCCCTCATCCGTAGATGGATTAGTGAGAAATGGGGGGTTTAAAATAAAAACTGAATTTAAATTAACTATGTGCGAAAATAAAAATGCTCCAAACTTTGAACTCCTTTATGAACCTGCTGTCACCAAGTTCCACAAATTAGCCCATTAAAAACAAATGCATAAAATAATTACTAAATCCTTCTAGTTGCACTTCCACGGAAACGGCGCCAAAATGTTTAGTTCCAATTGATGATGTCAATTAGAGTTTAATTTAATGTCAACCCGAGAAGGTAAACTTAGAAGTGCTTATCTAAAATATATAGATCTAGAAAGATTCCTAATTTGTCCAAGATCTTAAATTCTCCTTACAAGAACATATTCATTAAGATCTCTTTCAATAACTAAACAAACCTAGATCTAATAATTGTATGAGGTCTTACAGTTCTCTTACAAGAACACTTTCAAATAAGACTCTTCCAATATTAGAACATTTAACAAAACTTAAAAACTGAAATGAAACAAACCTAAATCTAATAATTGTATGAGATCTTATGGTTCTCTTACAAAAACACTTTCAAATAAGATCCTTCCAATATTAGATCATTTAACAAAGCTTAAAAACTGAAATCAAACAAAAACATAAATAAATTATACCTAAATTAAGAAAATAAGCATGCAAGTGAGGCCATGGGGGCCCTCCATAACTCCACAAGCACACCACTTCAATGGAGACTCATATGTAGAAGAAAAATTGAAGTATGGATCCTTTATTTGAAAATCTCCATTACAAACCAACTCTAAGCTTCTAAGATTACATACTCCAAAATTCTAAGACTACAAAAACTTCAAGATTACAATATTACAAAGACTTCAACATTACAAATGGAGGAGATTGTACTCCTATTTATACAATGGGATGAGTAAAAAACTCATAATGATCATCCACTAATCTCTCTTTTAGTTCCATACATCTCTCAACCATCTAGACACATAACCCCCTTTGTCCTTGATCTTCTCCATGAGATCATAATCTTCTCCATGAGGTTTATCTTCTCAAATTCGAATTTGATCCTTCAAGGCCACATAAAGGTGTCTTGGAAGCTTCCTTGGCACCTACACATGTCACAAAAACAACCCACTTTCCATATATAAAGTAAAATATATTATTTTCTAATATTTAATCAAGAATTTCTCTTAAAAATGCTTTAAAATAAATAATATTTGGAAAATATAAATGAGACCCATTAATGGTGAATAATAGGAAAAATGAAGTGACATGGTGGTGAATAATGGGTGATAAAATGGAAGTATAGGTGAAAAATGTATGGTAATGAGTGACATTTTGAAACCCAAACAAAAATGTGTTGGATTCCTCCTGATTTGAGGCTCCTTAGAACTGTTCTGGGATCTGCAGTTAAGCCCAAAATTGAAGTGTCGAGTTATACAGGGGGACTGAATCCAGAAGAGCTGGTGGACTAGATAAACGAACTGAACAAGTGCTTCGATTATGAAGAAATAAGTGAAGATAAAAAGGTCAAGTTTGCAGTAACAAAGCTGAAAGGACATGCTGCACTTTGGTGGGATGGAGTGCAGGCAGAGAGGAGGAGAGTTGGCAAGCAACCTATCAAGAGCTGGACCAGAATGATGGCCAAATTGAAAGGTAAATTCTTACCTAGTGATTACCAGCTGACATTGTATAAACAAATGCAGAACCTGAGACAGAGGTTGCTGACAGTAAAGGAATACACAGAAGAATTCTACAGAGTGAGCATAAGAGCTGGGCAATTCCAAGATACACCAGAAAAGACTGCCAGATATGTGAATGGTCTCAAGCTGGAGATCCAAGATGAGATTGGTCTCTTGTCTCCCAAGACAGTAGAAGAGGCGTACCAGATGGCCTTGAAAGCAGAGGAGAAACTCCTGAGGAAACAGTCTGCCAAGAAGAGAGGTACTTTCCGTGGGAAGGGAAGTCAGGGTGGTAGAGGAAAGCCTACACCCAAGGATGGAGTTGACAGTAGCTCACCTCAGAATGCATCTACAGAGGATGATGCAAGAGGCAGAAGGGGTTCTTACAGAGGCAGAGGAAGAGGAAGAGGAGGCAGGGACAGAGGCAGAGGCAGAGAGCTGAGGTGTTATAGATGTCAAGGAGTGGGACACAAGCACTATGAATGTCCAGAGAATGTGAGTGCTGGCCCGAGAAATGCTGTTGTTGCCCAGGTTGAAGAAGAAGCAGAAATTGAAGAAAAAGTTCTTCCAGAGAGGGGAGAGTCCTTGGTGGTTAATAAGGTCTTGTTGAAACAAACCAAAGAAGTCACTGAGCCTACACAAAGGAAGACTTTGTTTAGGAGCATATGCAAAGTCCAAGGGAAATGCTGCCAGCTAATCATTGATAGTGGCAGCGCAGACAATTTGGTTTCCACCGAGGTGATAGAAAACCTAAAGCTGAAGACTAGGGAGCACCCCACTCCCTACAGGGTGTCCTCGCTGCATAAAGGGCACCAGCTGGTTGTGAAAGAACAGTGTGAGATAGAGCTGCAAATGGGCAAATACAAGGACAAAGTTTTGTGTGATGTAATGCCCATGGATGTGTGTCATATATTGCTGGGTAGACCTTGGCAGTTTGACAGAGCAGCAGTGCATGATGGCAAGAAGAACACTTACAAGTTCTTCAAAGATGGGGTACATCATATATTGATTCCCATGGAAGAAGGAGAGCCATCCAGCAGAGTGATTGATCTAAAGACCTTGTTGCTGAGCAGGAAGGAATATCTGCAGCAGATAGAAGAAGAAGAGGTAAGCTTTGCTTTAGTTTGCAAACCAAAAGTAGTTCTTACTTCTACAAAGATTTCTGATTTACCAGTAGAGATACAAGAGATGTTAGACAATTACTGTGACATCGTTGTGGATGATTTACCTGATGAGCTGCCACCTGTGAGAAAGATCAGCCATCAGATAGATTTTATCCCTGGTTCAAATCTACCAAATAAGGCAGCCTACAGAATGACCCCCAAGGAAAATGAAGAAATCAGGAGACAAGTACAGGAACTGGTGGACAAAGGACTGATCAGAGAAAGTTTGAGTCCATGTGCAGTACCAGCAGTATTGAGCCCAAAGAAAGATGGAGGCTGGAGGATGTGTACTGATTCCAGAGCAATTAATAAGATCACAATCAGGTACAGATTCCCTTTACCCAGAATAGAGGATTTGATGGACTGTTTGAGTGGTGCTAAATACTTCTCAAAGATAGATTTAAAGAGTGGATACCATTAGATTAGAATTAGAGAGGGTGATGAGTGGAAAACTGCTTTTAAAACAAATGAAGGACTGTATGAATGGATGGTAATGCCTTTTGGGTTGTCAAATGCACCTAGTACCTTTATGAGACTCATGAATGAAGTATTGAGGGAATTCATTGGTAAATTTGTGATAGTGTATTTGGATGATATATTAGTTTTCAGCAGAACTAAAGAGGAACATTTGAGGCATCTTAATCATGTCTTGAAGAAGCTGCACCAAGAGAAACTGCTGATAAATTTAAAGAAGTGCTCATTCATGAAGGAAGAGTTGGTGTATTTGGGATTTTTTGTTTCCGCAGAAGGATTGAAGATGGACCCAGAAAAGGTTAAGGCAATTGTGGAGTGGCCTTCACCCATGAATGCTTTTGAGGTAAGGAGTTTCCATGGACTTGCTAGTTTTTACAGAAAGTTTATAAGAAACTTCAGTAAGATCAATGCACCCATAATTGAGACAATAAGGAAGAGCAAACAGCCATTTAAGTGGACTGCTGAAGCAGAGAGAAATTTTAAAGTTTTAAAGCAAAAGATAACAGAGAAGCCTGTTTTAATTCTGCCTGATTTCACCAAACCATTTCAAGTAAAATGTGATGCCAGTGGGGAGGCCATTGGGGCTGTTTTGAGTCAGGATGATAGGCTTGTAGCCTATTTCAGTGAGAATTTAAATGACACCAGGAGAAAGTATTCCTCTTATGAGAAGGAATTCTATGCAATTGTTCAAGCACTGAAGAAGTGGAGACATTATTTGATGTCCAAGGAGTTTGTATTGTATTCTGATAATCATGCTTTGCAGTATATTGTACAGCAGCCCAAGTTGAAACACAAGCATGCTAAATGGGTTGAGTATCTCCAAAGTTTTAATTTTGTTTTGAAACATATAAGTGGCCAAGCCAATAAAGTAGCTGATGCTTTGAGTAGGAGACATTTTCTTGTTCAAGAGACTAATTTTGAAGTTGCAGGATTCGATTTTCTCAAAGAATTATATAAAACAGATCCAGATTTTAGAGAAGCATTTGAGGCATGTAGTAACCCTGTTTTGACAGATAGAAGTTAGTGGCTGGACTATTTCCTGCAGGAGGACTTGTTATTTAGAAAAAACCAACTGTGTATACCAAAATGTTCCATGAGAGAAAATTTGATCAAAGAAAAGCATAGTGGTGGACTTGCTGGACACTTTGGTACTGATAAGACTTATGAGCAGCCGAGTCACTTTTATTTCTGGCCCAAGATGAGAGCAGAAGTGGACAAGTTTGTGAAGAATTGCAAGATTTGTCAATATGCCAAAGGAAGGAGCCAGAATGCAGGATTGTACACTCCCTTACCTATTCCAGACAGGCCTTGGGACATGGTGAGTATGGATTTTGTTCTAGGATTTCCCAAGACTCAAAGAGGGAATGATGCAGTCTTTGTTGTGGTGGATAGATTCTCCAAAATGGCACATTTTATTCCATGTTATAAAACTAGTGATGCCACCCATGTTGCTAACTTGTTTTTCAAAGAAGTTGTTAGATTGCATGGGTTGCCCAAGAGTATTGTTTCAGACAGAGACACCAGATTTGTGGGTCATTTTTGGAGGACACTATGGAAGAAACTTGGCACCAAACTGAGTTTCAGCTCAGCTTATCATCCCCAGACTGATGGACAAACTGAGGTAGTGAATAGGAGTTTGGGAAATTTGTTGAGGAGTCTTGCAGGAGAACATCCCAAGCAGTGGGATCATATTTTGCCTCAGGCAGAATATGCATATAATGATTCACCAAACAGAAGCACAGGGCAGAGTCCATTTCATATTGTTTATGGAATGCATCCCAGAGGAATATCAGAATTAAGAAATCTGGGAAGAGCAGAGTTAAGGAGTGCAGATGGTGAAGAATTTGCTTCAGAGATCCAGGCCATACATGAACAAGTGAAACATCAACTACAAGGCAGCAACATCAAATACAAAAACAGAGCAGACTTGAGCAGAAAAGAAGTTCATTTTGAAGTAGGAGACTTAGTTTTGGCACACTTGAGAAAGGAGAGGTTCCCAAAGAAGCAGTATAATAAATTGAAGTTCAAAAATATTGGGCCATGCAAGATACTTAGAAAGTTTTCTGCAAATGCTTATGAGATTGAATTGCCACCTGATGTTGGAATATCTCCCATTTTTAATGTTGCATATTTGTACAAGTATGAAAATGATGGTGCAGAGGACAGATCAGCAGACAAGGAACAGATTGAGTGGAAAGAACAGCTACCTCCAGCTCAGCCATTGCAACCAGAGAAGATATTGGACAAGAGAGTGTTCAAAAGGACCAGAGGACAAGAGTACTTTCAGTACTTGATCAAATGGAAGGATAAACTAGAGGAAGATGCCACTTGGATGATTGAAGGAATGTTGCAGAAGATTGGCAGATCAGTGGAGGAGCTCATGGACAGGAGCCCATGAAGAAAATTGCCCTCAGGAGTTTGATGTAGGGGCATTAGACACTGGCCAGCAATGTAGGAAGTTTTGTCCACATGTTGTGGCTAGGAGGGTTTGGAAACATTCGGATTATTTCAGCTAGGTGTCAATACCTTAGCTGATTGTAATTATTTAGATTAACTAGAGTTAGAGGAAGTCGAATAGCTCAGTTTTTCTAGCTGTCAGTTCAGTTATTGAATAAATAGTAACTAGGCTTTTGGGTTCCAAAACGGTCCTCATAGAGGAACCGAAGAGTCACACTCTGTAATGTATATAATTATACCCTTCAGGTGTACAAGGAGGAGGAAGAATAGAGGAATTCCTGCAATAAACTCTGTGTATTGTCGATTGCCCCAATTGAATGAATTTCTACTTTGTTGATTATCTAATTGCCTTGGAATGTTAATTGCGTGGTAATTCGTTTGATTGTGAGGCGTTTGTGTACTGATATTCCGTTCTTTGTCTTCAAATTCCGTAAGGAAATCTGTATGGAAGCGAAGTCTGTATGGAGGAGCAGGGTCGTGGAACTCTGCTTAGAGTAATGGAATCCCGCGTAACACAGAAATCTGTATTTTTTTGTGTTAAGTGAATCCCCCCCAACTGGAGACTTAACTCTGAGTTAACGAATGTGAAGGAGAATGTAACCCGCATTAACTTTGGTTAAACATCGTGTAAACCCGCGAGTGGTTTTGGAGAGTGGATTTCCCCATTTCCGCACCGCCTTCCGACCATAAGTGGTATCCGTAGAGCGAGCAGCGAATCCATAGACCGTCAGACACGTGGCCAAAGAACTATTTGAAAACCGCTCGTTAACTTGCACCTTCGCACGTTAACCCTCGTACCAGGACGCCGTGTGAAATGCACGAGAATCGTCGATCTGGCGCGGGAACATCAGACGGTGGACGTGGGACATAGATGCACGAATGATAATAAACGTGTGCGGAGGATAAAAGGGGTACGGTACACGCATTTGATTGGTTATTGACATATATATATGTAGGTGGGTCCGACGTGAAAAGTTTTGTTATAAAGTTTGTCCAAAGCATAGTGTATACGTATAAAATCCGAAGGTTTAACTAATAACTATAAAGTGTCGGGGTATATATATATAAAAGCGCGGAGTGATAGCTTTGTTAAGTTGGTAACGTATATATAAGCCAGGGATTAGTTATAACATTCTAAAGCTACCAAGTAATTTTATTTATCAATTTTTCTAAAACTGATAAATAACATTGCCGAGAGAAAAAAAAAGACCTTGTTGACTGAACCACGTCATCGTTGACCGGTTCTGGTTGGACGGACTTGCGGTTTGTTGCTGCACCTGACTGCACCAACTTGCAACCCAACACCCTCGATAAATCACAAGTACATCATCGTGGCTATCGACTATTTCACCAAGTGGGCCGAAGCTATGCCCACATACGACAACACCACAGAAACTGATGCACGATTTTTGTTTAACCATGTCATTGCCCAATTCGGTGTTCCCAAGGAGTTAATCTCCAACCATGGGAAGCACTTCGAGAATGAAGTTTTCCAGGAGCTATCTCACCATTTCAGATTCACCCATGAATTCGCTTACCATACTACCCCCAATCCAATGGATAGGTAGAAGTTGTGAATAGAGTCCTCAAAACTATGTTACAGTGCACGGTGAATAACCATAAAACCAATTGGCACCACATGCTTTTCTCTGCCCCATGGGCATACCACACGACCATGAAAACATCCAATGGTTTCACCCCCTTCCACTTGGTATACATAGTCGAAGCTATGATTCCCATAGAACGCGAGATCTCAAATTTACATGGCGCCATCGAACTCCTCGATGATACCCAATCTCTAGAACAAACATTTAGTACAACTATATTTCTTCAACAAAAACTGACGACAATTGCTACAACACAATGAGGCCCACAAAAAGCAGGTAAAATCATCATTCAACCGCCATGTAAACCCTCATTCATTCACTGAGGGAGAGTTAGTCCTCTACTACGATGTCGCAAAAGAAGCCCTAGGGCCACGAAAGTTCAAAACTTTGTGGAAAGGACCATACATTATAAAACATTACCTTCTCAAGGGGGCATACATCTTGACTGAGTTGAATGGAACATACCTCAGTAACCTCGTCAACAGCCTTACCTCAAGAAATTATACCCATAAGGGCCGAGAAGGCCCACCCCTAGAGTCAAACGCACACAGACCCAAAAAATTTAAATTTTTGACCAAAAGACTTGCCACAAAATATGCTCTAGTGTCACAATGGATCATCAACCCATCCGTTACATTGGATTCACTGATGGAGCATCGCGATGGTCTCAAACTTTAGCAAAAACCACTAGGGTCATCTACCACCCTGATAGATCGCCATTCTACACCAATGTTGTATGCATCGATTCAACGACAAGCAATTAGGCAGAATATGACACCGTCATCGGACTTATGTGTGACGCCCTCAATCAGGGCATATGCCATATGCATATCTACCTCGATTCCCAGCTAGTAGTGTCGCAGTTAAACCAAGAATTTGAGATATGAGATTCACATCTATTTAGAAAGTACTTGCATGCAAAAATACTAAGCCGACAGTTTCATCACATTACATTCACACATGTACCAAGAAATCAAAACCAAATAGTTGATCACATAGCTAACAATATTCTAAACTAGAATGCATCTCGGATATACCACCATACATAAAAAACAAAAAACATAGAAAACATAGATGTCCATCGGCATAACATAATCCATAAACAAAGCAAGGGACACACCATGTAGAGTCGCAAAAATTATCTCTCACATATATACCAAAAATATATGTTTTTGAGTACAAAAAATATTGTCTTTGACCCTTAAGTCATCCCAAAAGATACAAATATAAAAATTTAAAAAAAATAGGGAAGCATCCTCATAATGGGTGTTTTCCCTGTGTACAATAAAACTCTAGGGTGGTGCTCCCATATGTGGGGCACTTGGACCCACAGATGCTTCCGGTACGAACATTGGAGCTGTCGTCAGAACGGAGATCGCCACCTGACGTAAAATCGGCTGATAGCCCCTCTCCTAGGCCATCAGAGTCTCTAACCATACATCGACGAGATTATCGACAAAGCCTCAAATAGGCATCCCCTGGGTCAGGCGGTCCACCCAAGCCCATGCATCCTCTACCACCTGAGCTCTGACCTCTAAAGCAGCCACCTGCTCTGTCAACTCGGCAACGTGAGCCTCTGCCACCTCAACACGAGCCCACTGAGCAGCAGTCTCGGTAGCAGCCAAGCTACTACCCTCCCTAGAGGAACCAACCCCCCAACAGGCATAGCCACCATAGGTCTCAGCAACACCACCCGCTCATACATGATGCTACATAAAATTCTAGCATATGTGAACAAATTTGATCCATCCCAGACCTTGGAAAGCCATTAGGGGAATTTTGAGGTCTAAAATGGGCCTCCTAAGGAAATTATAAAATAATAGTGGAAATAATAAAATAAGATTTGATTACATCATCAAATTTTAGAGGGAAAAAAGAAAAAACTACTTTTTCAACTCGTATTTTCAACTTATCTCCCTATGGGTTTACTCAAATTTCGAGCGGGAACACTCGTTGGATGCATAATTTGATTCCTCATCTAAGGAGTACCCATGTTACATACTTTCGATGAACCCTGCTACACGAAAAATGAGAAATACATGAAAAGCATGATTGCAATCACGTTTTTTAATGTATTTCTCATTTTTCATGTATAAGGGTCCATCGAAAGTATGCAACATGGGCACTCTTTCGATGAGGAATTAAATTTTGCATCCAACGAGTACTCCCACTCTAAATTTTAGTAAAATATTAGGGAGATAAGTTGAAAATAAGAATTGAATTAGTAGTTTTATTATTTTATTATTTTTTAATCTTTTTACTTTTTAATCCCGAAAATGGTGAATGATCCCCCATGGCTGACATCATCATCTTGAATCCTATTGGTTCTCATAAAGTTTATTTTTTTTGTACAATTTTCTTAGGAGGCCCATTTTTAGACCTCAAAAGTTCTCTAATGTGAGCCATCATCTCGTCATAGCAAAAATGGGCAAAATCGAAAAAATGTCTGACCCTCAGCTGATGCACAACACCTATATGTGGCCTCGACACCTGATGGGGTGCAGATGAATCCGCTAGTCGTACAATAGCAGCTAGAGCAGACTGCTCAGCCAAGTCAGTCACGAAAGTGATCGCTATGCACCCCTCCATAAGGGGCACCCCGCCACAATGGCCTGCAAAAAAATGCTCAAGATCCTCTCTCCCAGGGGGAAGTGGATAAGGAAGCGCCTCTCGTTGAGGCAGTAGCCCGACCATAAAGTAGATATCCATCTCGGGATGGATAGAAAGGTCACACCCCCACAACACCATGACCCTGCATCACCTGTTCCAGCATCGGATCAAGTAACGCAGAAGATGATCCTGTGATCATAAGAGATCATTCTCCATAAATTTTAGAAGACCCCAACGTGCCAATTGCTGGCACACTTTAGCATCAACGGCCAAAGTGGCCCAGAGATCAGGCCAATCCCTCTCCCTCCACAACATCCTGTCATCAAACAGGCACACATCAGTCACACTGAAAGCACTAAAAAACTGACAAAATTTCTAAAAAAAATTGCAAAAAATTAGCTTCGCCCCCCTGCACACCTACTCCTTAGACAGGTCCGAGGAGAGCGCGTCTGTTTTTCTCATAGATGCGACAGCGGCACGCCAAAAGCTGGTACATATGTAATAATTTTGTGCAAAACCCTTAGTTTTGCACGAAAGTTGTGCGCCTATGCCTTGATCACCCGTGCGGTCAAGGCAAAAGCTAGCCTAAGATCTGTACAAGCCCCTCTTGTATGAACCCTAGCACCGACACACTGAAAAAATTAAAATGACAGATGTCATAGGGCCTACCTGGCTAAAAAATCGCTAGTCCCGAGTACTCAGGGTGACCGCAATGGCAAGAAAAACTTTTTAGAAGTGTAATGTTCCCAAATTTTAGCCTCAAGCTAAAAGGAACATTATAGTTAGCATTAGATGAATAAAATGGGTAGGGAGGCCCATTAACCTCTTTAGAAGGAAAAATAAAATTTCTCATGTGAAAAGGGGAAGAATAAGCAGTTGGATTGAGCACCTACAGGTGTGAACATGATTGGATCATGTTGATTCAGTCATATTTGACCAATACCACATGCACTGTCTAGATACATTGCATCTCCATGATGGACTGTGCAGTTTTAATGGAGGAAAACTTGCATGGGTTAGGTGGCACATATGGATGGGACCCATTGTGGAGAGGAGCACTTGCTATATATGGAGAGGAGGACAACCATTGTATTCTTGCTTGGATTATTATCTTCTTTGGTCTGTTGAGACTTTGCTTCCTCTTGTTGTTTAGCAGCGTTGCAGTGTTGTTTAGCACAAGGTTGTTCTTGGTGGGGAACCCCTACCTCATCCTTAGGGAAGGAGAGGTTCTTGAGCTACATTTCCTCATTCTAGAATTTTGGCCAAGCTACCTCCTTCAGCTATAGCGCAGTTTCTGTTTAGAGCTGGGTTGTGTTGTAGGGTGCAACAAAGGAGGATCTCTTAGAGTCATTTTCGGGCTTGTTTTTTAGTGGAGAGATTGTCTATCCATTGGAGGAACAGTAAGAAGAACTCCCGGGCATATTTTCATATCTTTGGCATCAGGCCAACCATCTACCATCCCTCACAGCGTAGTTCTAGTCCATGACTGCATTATATTAGATCATTCTGATCACTCTAACAGCCTTCCACAAATGGTTCTTTGTCTTAGAAGTAGCAGTTTCTAGCAGCAGCAGCAATAGAAGTACACATTTCCAATGCTTGGTTCTTTGGTGTATTTCAGCCATCTTGTGGCTTGAATGAATTCATTTTGGAGCACTATATTTTCTTCTTTGGGCATTTCTTTTTTATCTATCAGCCATATTACATTTATGTATGATTATAGTAGCAGCTACACTAATATAGACAGTGTTGTCACTACTTTCCGACATTCTATACAGTAGAAGCAACTCATGTGTTTATTGATCTGATCATTGGAGACTTGTTCTTATGGCTTGAGTGACTTGTCCCTCATGATATTTTGTACATTTTTGCTGATCCATTAATATAATGATGGCTGAATATTTTTCTCTCTCATGACATGATCATATTTTCCGTGTTTACAATATTTTGTTCATGTATTGCTGTACCTCCACATTTGGAATATCTTTCCCAATAGTGTAGATTTTCCATATTTTGGGATATTACAGTGGTATCAAAGCATGATCTCTGGCTCAGTCTATGAAATCCATCTATCAGAGGAAGGAGAGATGGGCAAAATACAGAAAGCTTCAGTATGTGACAGAAGAAAGGAAGACAAGCTTACAAAGCTTCTTCCAAAATCTATGTAGAGCTTTCAAGGAGAGTTGAAGAAAATGAGATTGGAGATGGGATATCCAAAGGAGGTTGAATCTAGAGCTGAATATAGATTTGCACATGGTGAGTGTGAGCATGCAGCTGCACTCCATGATGCACAACGCAGTCAAGTGCCCAGAGCTATCTTGAGATGGATGGGGGGAGGAAAAATTCCTAAGAGGAGAACTGTTAGTGATTTTTTGCAGGAGTATGAATCTCAAACTGAGGAGTTTAGAGATCATACTGATTTCCAAGAGTTTTGCAATATTCAGGTGGAGAAGAGAAAGCAGCAGGATGTAGGTAGATTTATTCTATCTACTTTTGCAGGATCACCCACATGTTCAGCTAGAGCCTGGGTGAAGGAGCTAGATTCCTATTTGCAGCCGCACCATATTTCTGAAGGTGAAGCTATCTGAGTTGCAGCACTGCATTTTAGAGGTAAGGATCATGCATGGTGGATTTTTGAATCTTGTTCTTTAAAGAATGAAAACACTTTCTCTTATGCAAGATTCATAGAGACATTGGTGGGGAGGTTTGGTGAAAAACTTCCTAAGACACATGAGCACAAAAAACTTGAGAGAAAAAAACCCTTGCATGTTATAGAGGAAACCCCACTTCAAAAAACCATGGGAGAAGCTGACATCTTGCATTACATATTTCCAGAAGCAAGACCTCCAGTTCATATTCCTAAACAAGAGGGCTTGGGGATCTATTTTTCACAAGGGGATCCAACTATTGAGATGTTGCCCATACACATTGATGGAGATGAGGGCAAAAATGCTGTCACATCTAGAGCATATCCAGTACCTCATGCAGAGGGAGGAGGAGAACATGCTCCAATAGGAAGGATTCTTGTATCTTTACAAGAAGTTCCCCAGGATCTCATACATGGAGGTCTAAGCACAATCAGTGAGCAGCATGATTGTGCAGCATTGTACCTGGAAGGAGGAGGTAGGGAGGAAGAGAAGCATCATGAGATGAGAGAGGCACACCCTTCTCTATTTCAGAGAGCTAGTGCAAAGAGGAGGTAGACTGTATTGCGCTGTGAAAGCAAGGGCAAGGTTTCCCAACCATATGTACAGTCCACTCTTGACATTGATGTCTCACTACATGGAGGCATTCCACCTGGGAGGCCACTAGATCTAGAGTTGATGAGAGACATCTTGTCTTTTGGTTCACCACTCTTGGATTCTAGAGAGGTGAAGAGTTTGGAGGAAGACTTTGGCATGGGGGATGTCAAAGTAGCAGGCAACAACATGAGGAGAGCTTCACATGCTAGATCACCAGTGCTGTCTCTTGGGAGGATTGATCCCTATTGGAGGTCTCAACCCTTGGTAGAGTACTCCAAGGATCTTGGTGCTTGCATGATTCTTGATGACCTAGATGTAGATGAAAGATATATGGTGGATGATATGGTCATATATTCTTATGGCAGAGTCTTCTTGACTAGAGCTTCTAGTCTTAAGGAGAAGTTGTTACATGCAGCACATGAGGACTTCCTTTTCATGCATTATGATGCATATTTTTCTTTGGCAGAGGAGTTCACTTGGGAGGGTATCCAGCAGGACATATTTCAGCATATGGAGAGATGCATAGCCCAAATGATGATAGAGAGTAGGTCACAGCCACTTCCCTACACTTTGGAGGTGAGGAGGAATTTCCAGTTGAGCCATTTCAGCTCAAGGTATCAAGTACATGGTAGAGGAGGTATAATTTCACATTTTGTTTTCTAATTCTTTACTTTATATGAGCAGCATGTTGTACCAAGAAGGATCATTCCTTCTTGCATTTTGTATGATGATGTAATTGTAGCTACTTGTAGCATTGATGTTGGCTACCTTATTGGTGGTTTGTGGGGGAAGCCACATGATTTCTAGTGTGAACCATTGACACCTCATTGTACTTTCATGTTCCCATATTATGAGATGATTGTGGCAGAAAAAAAGTGGCTGGGAAAGCTCTTGTTGTATTTTTTATGAGGCAGGCATGGGATGCACTGCGCTGGTTCCATGTGAGGAACCTTGATCCACTTTTCAGTTGCCATATGACAACTTGTTTCTAATTGTTTTTGCTTCCATGTATGGCTGACATTTTAATGTTCATGAGAAGCTTTGTTTGGAGAGTGGGCTATGAGTTGGAGATGCCCATTAGGAGTATGATCCTCCCTACTTTACATGTTTTATGTTGTAGGAGGAGCAGTGGGCAATCCATGATTGTCACATTACACCTCTTTCCTTCATATAGGAGGAGCCATTGGGAGAACTTGCGTTCTTGGAGGAGGCACTTCATGGATGTCTTACCATGTATGGTAGCCTGGGCCATTTCTGAGGGCCATGACATTTCATCCCAATATCAGCAACCAACTCATACTTACCATAAATGGAGAGAGAAACTACTTGGATGGGAAAATATAAACTCTCCATTCAGCCCCAACACATTGCATAAACCCGGGGTTGCAGATTTCTTTGATGAGCTACCTAGAATGGCTCATTTCATTTGGATGATAGCATGGGTGTGGAAGTCACTCATTGGGAATAATATTCCCCATGGTTATCATCACTCCTACCTTGAGGAGGCCATGAGACAGTAAGAAGGTTTCCACTTACACCTTCCACCTTTTCATGATGTGAGCCATTTGGTCATGCATCTTTGGGAGGAGACATTGGAGGGAAGATTTGTGGTAGCAATGGTGGGGACCATTGATGAGGAAGCCACTAAAGGAGAAGGGGAGGAATTTTTCTCTCTTTATACATTTTCTTGAGGACAAGAAACATTTTGAAGGGGAGGACTGTAATGTTCCCAAATTTTAGCCTCAAGCTAAAAGGAACATTATAGTTAGCATTAGATGAATAAAATGGGTAGGGAGGCCCATTAACCTCTTTAGAAGGAAAAATAAAATTCCTCATGTGAAAAGGGGAAGAATAAGCAGCTGGATTGAGCACCTACGGGTGTGAACAAGATTGGATCATGTTGATTCAGTCATATTTGACCAAGTCCACATGCATTGTCTAGATACATTGCATCTCCATGATGGACTGCGCAGTTTTAATGGAGGAAAACTTGCATGGGCTAGGTGGCACATATGGATGGGACCCATTGTGGCAAGGAGAACTTGCTATATATGGAGAGGAGGACATCCATTGTATTCATGCTTGGATTATTATATTCTTTGGTCTGTTGAGACTTTGCTTCCTCTTGCTGTTTAGCAGGGTTGTAGTGTTGTTTAGCACAAGGGTGTTCCCAGTCGGGAATCCCTACCTTAACAACATCGTAACGACCAATCTAGGATGCTAGATTAGACTCATTTAATGTCGACCAGGGTCAGTAGTCTTAGAGGCACATATAATATTTTTAGACCTAAAAGGTTCTGTTCTATATGTTTAAATAAATGTATAATTGTGACAGGCTTCAGTACTCCTTTACAAGAGGTTAAAATATGTTTCCTTTTCACAATTTAAACACTTATATTATCAAATTTTAATCTACTGTTCTTAAAAAAAGAGTGTTTCTAATCTGAGCTTTTCAATCCTCTTACGAAGATATGTTTCACAAAAACTCCTTTAAGATAACACACTGAACATTCTAGAAATCAAATTCATAAAAACAAACAGAGTTCACAGAGATACTTTGAAATCCAATGCTCGATTACACCTTTTACAAGGACTGTTTCAATAATTCTGCAATCGAATCTTCAACTTATTGCTATGAACCATAAATTAACAATAAATTTCAAGAACTTATGATTAAATAAATGAACTCTCAAGCAATGAATGAACTCACAAACAATGAAATGAAATACGCTGTTCAGATCTGAAAAACTAAACTATATAAAACATAAAACGTAAAAGAAAGTGTACCAATCTTTACGTAGGGCCCTTCCATGCACTGATGGCACAATTTGATAATTTCAAATGATAAACCTTTAACTCGTAAACACTGAGATTGGTGAAATTCTGCTTTTCATTAAGTTCTGGAAATGATTACATTCAAAACAGAGTGCTGGGATACGCTTTTACAGTCTTAAGTCTGATTTCTTCAACGTTTTCATTAGCTAAACTTTCGAATCAAAAATCCTCCATTTATTACAATTTACAACTAGAAGGCTATATTGGTTCCTTCTTCCTCCTAACTGATTCCAACATAGTTCGAATCAGTTTAAAATTCCTAACTTTAAGAAAAAGATCAAGTACATCATTATAGCTTCTGATTTTTCTGCTGAAGAGGCTGAGTTTGACCGACTTTGACCATATATCCAGGAACCCCAAATTCGATGCTAAATAGATTTTCAACCATATTTGTACATCCTAGATCATGTTCATGCCTTCTATTTCGATTTCCCTGTCATGCCACATGTCACAACTTAAACTGATTACAGTAAGTGTAGTGACTTCCGTAATTTTGTTGAAAAATTCCAAATTCTTAACATAAAACTCATAAATTAAATTTAATGCAAAATAACAACTATAATGCTTCACTTAATCAATTTCAATGGACTTATGGGAATTTTATGGAGAAAATGATAGATAAATGGTGAATTTTAATAGAAAAGGGTAGCAATAAAATAGTACCAACATCTCCCCCAAACTCAATGGTTTAGCATGTCCTCATGCTAATCCTGATGTGCTCCCCTTAAACTCTGTTTCTGCCTGTACCTCAGCTGCCTGTAACAATATATCCACATTCCTCTGAACTCTAGCATTCTTCTGAACTTGAGACTGATGTTTTAACTTCTTATATTTTTCCTTGAGACTCTTTTTCTGAGTATAACATTTTATTGCCCAATTACTTATTTCAGTTTGATCAATCTTCAGTTCCTTGATCTTTTTCTTCAGTTTTTCATTCTTCTGTTGTATTTTCTTGCTTTGAGCTCTCAACGTTTCATTTTCCTTCTTGATAACCTTCTCTAACATGTTTGCTTCCATCAATTCTTCTTTCAGCCTTTCAATCTGCTTTTCTAACCTTTTCTGCCTCTTATTTGTAGGTGTTGGTTCTTCCTTTTCTTTCTCATTTCTTCCAGTTTCCATTTCTGCTTCATGTAATGACTCACTACTTTCAATTTCCATTGGTATGCTTGCATTCTGTTCTGGTGGCTCATCTTGTGTTTGACTCCTTTTCATCCTCCTTGATCTTCTGTTATAGGTAGTGAAGATTTTATCTTTTTCAATTCTCTTAGCAGCTTCTTGCTTTTGCCTTCTTGTTCTTATACTACCGCTCGGTTGAGGAATATTACTTGATTTAAGCTCAGGGATTTCTTTATCAACATCAATCATCAATTCCATGCTTCCTTGCTTCTGCTGTTCTTCTTCTCTATCTTTGATTTGATTATCAATTAAGAATTCCTTCCATGTTTTTCCTCTTCTTTGCAACTCAGATTCAATTAGTATTTTAATCAAGCCAAAATGATATAAACTCTTGTCTTCATTACCTTTGTGCTTTTGAATAGTCTTTGACATCTTAGTCAGACTCTGCAAAAGGAAATAGGGTAGATTGATAATGCATTGGCCTTTCAAATGCAACAGAAGTTTTATGTGATAGAGATATACAATACTATATCGACCTTCACATGTAATGAATTTTTGAATGATATACACCATCTCATCCCATGGATGCACTAACCAGCTTCTTGGGACACCCTTCTTCCAGTTAACTGAAGAAACCCTTGACCTGGACATGAAGTGGGTCCATGATTTTTCCTTGAACTGTTTGGTTTTGAAGTACTTCTCTCCTTCAGGACTGATTTCCAAAGTTTGTGCTATTATATCTTCTAAAATTCTAAAAGAGACATTTCCTACTAGAGCTTTCTCTCCATTGAAGGAAAATGCAAATTGCTTCGTGACCTCTTCATTATTCCCATTAAATTTCTGTAGGAAAGGAAACCAATGTTTTTCTTCTAGAATTTTGACACAGTCCTCGTGATACTTCAGTCTATCAAATGTTTCGAGCTCCACTCTGTTGGTCATTGTTTCCTCTGTTTTAAAAAATTCTCTGTTCTTAACCCCTTTTCTATGCTTCAAAAAAAAATTCTATCAAGGTTTTCAAGTGGTTACCTCTTCTCCTGCGTTTCTCTGACCTGGTTAACGTCCTCAATTTTCTGAGCTGCCTTCTTTAATTTCCTGAGCTATTCCTCAAATTCTGGGCGGTCTTCTTCACTGTGCTATTCTTCAAATTCTGGGCGGCCTTCTTCATTGTGCTATTCTTCAAATTCTGGGCGGCCGTAGAGAAAAACCCCTGGATAACTTGTCTGCTATATTTTCTCAATGGAACCACACATGCTATCTCGGTCCTTCTTAAGAACTCAGAGTCTAAAATTTAACTCTTTAACCACTCTATGAACTTAAAAATTCAACAACCGACCTCAACTTGCTTGGTATCATACAATACGCAGAGAACAGAGTCTTAAGGTTATGAATTTGGGTCGGACAGCGCATTCAAATTGCGGACAGCGCATTCAAATTGGTCATGAGTTTGTTTGCAGGGACGGACAGTGCATTCAGATTATGAATACAAAGGAGTAGTGATTTATAAAAGCATAATCATAATATAATTCGTGTGATGATAACGGATACATTCCACTCCATAAACGAATTTGGGTCAGAGCATCATTTTTATAACTCCGTCTGTTGAAATGAAATGTAATCATGCGTTTTACAAATGTCTTACCATTGAGCTGACTCTTCATTGAGTGTCCATACATACCACTTCTTTGTTGGTACCTTTATTGACAGAGGGCGTATTTAAAAATGATGAGTTTTTAAAGAGCGGATTTGAAGAGGGTAATAAGGATAGGAAATAGAAAATAGGCTAAGGTATAAATGAATGGAAATAGAATAATAGGCTAAGGTATAAATGAATGGGAATAGAATGATAGGCTAAGGTATAAATGAATGGGAATAGAATGATAGGCTAAGGTATAAATGAATGGGAATAGAATGATATAGGAAGCAAAGATTATGGATATAGGGATTTTTGAAATTGATAATCAAGCAATAATAATTATTATTTTTGAACACTAAACTAATTTAAGAATTTAAATGTTAAAAATGAAAATTTCAACAATACTTTACACTTGTTGACTGACAGAATGCTGATTTGGCTTGCACAGGTGACTGATCTGTTTGTACAGGTATGACTGATCTTCATCTTTCAAAACAGGTCCCTCTGAAATGAGTATAACAGGTCCCTTTTTAAAATCTGAAGAACCATCTTTATTTTTCAAAACAGGTCCCTTTGAAATGAATGTAACAGGTCCCTTTAAAATCTGAAGAATCATCTTTTATGCAGCTTCTTTTATCCTTGTTGTTGATGTAGCCTTCGAATTCTGGTAATAAACAACCTTTGAAAATTTTGTTGAAGTAGAACAGGTTCCTCTGAAGTAGCCTTTGTTGATGATATATCTTTTGTTGAAGTAGAACAGGTCCCTCTGAAGTAGCCTTTATTGATGATGTATCTAAGTAGCCTTTATTGATGATGTATCTTTAATGCAGTCCTTAACAGGTCCCTCTGATATTGATAATGTTGACATAGTCTTCTGAACAGGTCCCACTGCAAATCTTATTGCTTAAACAAGTCCTTCTAATTAGAACAAAAATAGCTCTTTATTGAAATTCTGAACAACTGAATTGAAATACTGAATAACTGACACAGATTCCTTGAAGCTTTAAAAATGAGGAGATGAAAAATCACTGATTCTTCTACCAAAGAGAAAAACCATTAATTCTTCTCCCCCACTAAGTGTTTGACTTGTCCTCAAGTCATTATTGAATTGATGAAAAACAATAAACAAGTAGAACAAAGAATTCTTACCAGCCAAATGATTGGTTTTCAAGCAAGAATTCGAGTTTAGAGTGTGCCAGAGTCTGGTTTTCACATCTAAACCATTATTTTTTTTTTTTTTTTAATTTTATGTTTTTTTTTATTTTTTTATTTTTTAAACAAAAGAAATTGAAATGACTAAGGTAGAGATATCACAGCTGAAGGCTGTGATATCTCAACCTCCTTTTGCTGAGATACTGTTTCAATAAAATCTTCCTTGCTTATGGGCTTATGATAGAGTTTCAGCCTGTGACCATTGACGGTAAAGGTCTTGCCTTCTCCATCAATTGTTGTAAGTTTGACTGATCCATTGTCATATGCTTCAACTATTTCATATGGGCCCATCCAATGTGTTGTAAATTTGGCTTTATGGTCTCTGAATTTAGAGTCAAAGAGTAAAGCCCAGTCTCCCTCTTTAAACTGCTTCTTCTTAATGTGTGCATCATGCCATTGCTTCCTCTGTCTCTGCATTAGAATTGTTCTCTGTTCTGCTTGTTGTCTCATCTCATCTAGCTTGTTTAATTGCATAATTCTCTCCTTTTGTGCATCACTGAAATCAATTCCTAAATCTGCAGCCATCTTATAAGTATGTATTTGAAATTCGATAGGAAGCAGTACCTCTTTTCCGTACACCAACTGATATGGTGTAAATCCAGTAGTGTCTTTCCACGTAATCCTGTAAGCCCACAGTGCATCTTTGAGTTTTTCTTCCCAATTCTTTCTGTTCATTGATACTGTTTTAGTAAGAATCCCCTTCAAAGTTTTATTTGTTGACTCCACTTGGCCATTGGCCTGTGGATGGTAAGGTGTGCTTTTTCGATGCTTGATCTTATATTTTTCTGTGATATCTTGGACTAACTTTGAAGTGAACTGAGTACCCTGATCTGTGACTATCTCCCTAGGTACTCCATACCTTACAAAAATTTCTTCAAATAGGAAGTTTACCACTGTTTTCTCTGTTGCTCGGACTAATGCTTTTGCTTCTGCCCATTTTGTTACGTAATCAGTACATACTAGGATGTACTTTTTTCCCTTTGATGGTGGATTGATGGGGCCTACAAAATCTAGAGCCCATTTCTCAAATGGCTCTAAATGTACTTGGGGCTGAAGTGGCATTTCATCTGAAGCTGTGGGTCTACCCATTCTTTGACAACTATCACAACTCTTCACATACCTCTTAGAATCCTTAAAAATAGATGGCCAATAGTAGCCAAGGTTGAGAATCTTGAATGCTGTCCTCTTGGCTGCAAAATGCCCACCACACAGTTCGTCATGACAAGATTTTAAAATATCAATTATTTCATCATTTCTTACACATCTTCTAATAATCATATCATAACCGGTGTAAAATAAATCTCCATTGATCCATGAATATCTAGCACTTTGTTTGATCAGCCTCTTCTTCTCCTTTGTAGTAAAATGTGGAGGTGTCTTTCCCGTGGACAAATAATTGGCTAAGTCAGCATACCATGGATCTACTACTGAAATTGCAAATAGATTTTCATCTGGAAAAGAATCTTCAACCGGAACAATCTCACCTGAGTTCTGCAGTCTAGAAAGAAAATCTGCCACCTGATTCTCCTTACCTGGCCTATCTAACACTGTAATATTAAATTCCTGTAGTAATAACAGCCATCTGGTAACTCTGCCATTAGTGATTGGTTTATTCATTAAATATTTAATGGCTGAATGGTCAGTATGTACAAAAAACTCATAACCAGTGATATAGTGTCGGAATTTATTTACAGCATGTATGATTGCCAACATTTATTTTTCAGTGACTGTGTAATTTAATTCTGCAGGTGTTAAATTTTTGCTGATAAAATAGATAGCATAATTGAAAGACTCTTCCTTTTGGCCTAAAGAAGCACCTACTGCAGTGTCAGATGCATCTGAAAAGATGTGAAATGGTAGACTCCAGTTAGGCCCTTTTAAGACTGGTGTGGTTGATATTTTTTGTTTGAGTATTTCAAAAGCTTCCTGACAATCTTCATTCCAGTTGAATGGTGTATCTTTTGCTAGAAGTTTAAACAAAGGTAGAGCCATTTTGCTAAAATGTTCAATAAATCGTCTATAATAGCTTGCATACCCAAGAAAACTTCTTACCTCTTTTTGTGTCTTCGGAATTGGTAAATTGACAATAATCTGAATTTTTGCTGGATCAACTTTAATGCCTTGAGAAGAAATATAGTGACCCAATACTATCCCTTCATCTAGCATCATAAAACACTTTTCATTGCTCAAGGACATATTAGCTTCAATACATCTCTTCAAAACCTTTTCAAGATTTTCTAATGAATGCTCAAATGAATTACCATAAACCGAAAAATCATCCATATAAACTTCAACACATTCATGAACTAAATCAACAAAAATAGCTAAAACAGCTCTTTGAAATGTAGCTGGAGCGTTACAAAGTCCAAATGGTAAAACATTATAGGCATAAGTGCCCCAGGGACAAGTAAAAGTGGTCTTATCCTGGTCCTCTAAAGCTATCCTGATCTGGTTATAGCCACTGAAACCATCAAGAAAAGAGAATGATGATTTCCCAGCTAAAGTGTCTAGCACTTGGTCGATGAATGGTAGTGGAAAATAATATTTGAGGGTTGCTTTGTTCAATTGCCTATAATCAACACAAATCCTCCACTTGCCATTTTTCTTGGGCACTACTACCAATGGTGATACCCACTGACTGTCAGAGATAGGATATATAAAATTAACTTTCAATAGTTTTTGCAATTCCTCTCTAACAATATCTTGAAGAATGGGATTCATTCTTCTCTATAGTTGCGTCACTGGTTTTATATTATTATCTGTGTAGATATGGTGAGTGCATGTTTCAGGGTGGATTCCGTGCATATCGGTGTAGTCCCAAGCAAATGCTTGCTGATACTTTCTCAATAATTGAATCAATTTCTCTTCCTGAGATAAGTCTAGGTGAGTGCTAATGTTCAATGTTTTGCCCGGACTAATCTCTATAGTCTTACTCTGAGTGTTTGTGATAGATTGAATGGGAAAAATGTTTTCAAATGATGATTGCAAAGAATGGAGTGTGCATATTTCTTGAAAATTTTGTGCTAAAAATTCATCTGCAGCATGGTATTGTTCATTTCTTATTTCTTCAGACATTTCAGGTTCAGAAAGGAACAATTCTATCAAATCATCATTATTGTCTTCATGAAAATCATAGATCTGATTGATGCTAAAAACAGATTGAACTTCTTCCTTATCATTGTATTTATCATCTAGCCATAAATTGTTTGCTACTGCTGGTGTTTGTGCTGATGGGTAAAGAGTGAGTTGCTTCCTTTCAGTTCCTCGTGAAATGATCATATTACCTGATCGACACCCTATGAATGCATCAGAAGTTGCTAACCATGGTCTACCAAGAATGATAGGGTGACCTCCTAAATTAGATTTTGGTTGAAGAACTAAAAAGTCCACTGGATACTCCCAAGAGTCCAGTGAAACAATTATATCTTCCAAAATTCCTTCAGGAATCACTTTAGACCTATCGGCTAGTTCTAAAACAATTGGTGTGTATTGCAAGTTTCTCAGTTGTAGTGTCTTCATTGTGTCAAGAGTCATCACATTTATTTCTGCCCCTAAGTCAATTAAAGTATTTGGAATAGGTATGTTGTTGATGATTGTAGTGACTCTGGGAATGCCAGGATCAACATACTTTTCCATTGATATAGTATTTGACATAAGGCCAGCTAGGTGTCCAATAACGTGAATTGTTTGTGGATCAAGTCTTTTTCTTGTAGGCTTCTTGAGGCATAACTCTCTAATTGCTTTAGTATATATAGGAATGTCTTTTATGGCTTGGAGAAGTGGGATTTTTATATAGACATTCTTCAGCTCATCTAAAGCATCAAATTGTGGTAAAGATATGGGAAGCCTTGGTTGAATCAATCTTTCCGGAAAAGGTGGTGATTGCAATGGTTGGATTTGTTTATCTTTGATGTCTTCATTTTGTTTCTTTTGGTTTGGTGTTTCATTTTCAATGTTTTTGTTTTCTTCTTGTTTCTCAGCTATGGGAAGTTCTTTTTGAAGCACCTTACCAGAACTCAACTCAATATTTTGTAAAGGTAATGTGGGATATGATGGTCCCTCATCTACACTGTAAGCTGGTCTTTCTGCTCTATTATTTGGATTTGATACAGGTTGAGCAGGAATCTGAGTGGGTCTAGGAGGTTGGTTAGATGGAAGTTGTAATTGTGGTGGATTTATTGGTGGAGGAGCAGACAATGTTTGTTGAATGTTTTGGGGTGGATGAACAACTTGCTGCTGTGGATATTGCTGATATGATTGAGGATACTGCTGATATGGATGATTATACTATTGATATGGTTGAGGATATGATGAGTATGGTTGAGGATATGATGGGTATTGCTGAAATGGTTTCCATTGTTGTTGAGGGTAATTTTGGTGTTGCCATGGCATGGGTACATTCCAAGAATTCTGAACATACATTTGATCTTGTGTAGGAAATTGAAAATTCTGATTTGGAAACATACCTGGAGGTGGAGGTCTTGGCTGCCATGGTCTCTTTGCACCCATGAAATACATATTTTCCAAATCTGCGTTTGCTTCCAAGTTACAATTCTGCAAAATCTTTATTTTAGAACAATGAAATATATCATGATTTTCAGTACAAAAGGCACATACTTGAATATTTTCTAAAGGACAATCTTTCAAAGCATGTTTCTTCCGGCATTTTGGACAAAAGACATCCATTAATTGATCTTCTTCTTCTTGTCTTTTCTGTGCTTTCATAGTGTCAATTTGATTTCCTAAGGTGCTCAATAGGTCTGTTTTGAATTCCTCTAATAGATTTCCTATTTCAGCCCTTGTGACACTAGCTGAAGCGGATTTTGTGGCTTTGGATGATATAGCTCTTTTTCCATTTCTAGCTTTGCTCCTGGAATACTTTTCACATAAGTCAACAATTTCATCAAAAGGTAAGGTGGAAATATCACCTTTTCCCATCAAGTTAAGATCATCTAAGTATTCCTCTCGAATGCCCTTCAAAAATATTGTTCGAATCAGATCAAGAGACATGGTTCTATGTTTTGATTTTTGTAAATTGTAGACAAATCGTTCCAAATACTCCTCTAAAGTTTCATCCTCCCGTTGATTCATTCTGAAGATATCATCTTTAGAATCTTTCGATCTACAATAAGGTTGATATTTCTTTAGGAATATTTTTCGCATGCCATCCCAATCAGTTATTGCATGCTCACCTAGTCCCATGAACCATCTTAATGCTGATGCCTTTAATGTTGCTGGGAAGAGTCTAAGCCTATGAGCATCATCTGTGTAACCATATGTTCGGCATACTATGTCAAATTCAAACAAGAATGAATCTGGATCTTCCGATGCCATGCCATAAAAATTTGGTAACACAGATGGAGGTATGTTTTTCATTTTGATTTCCTCATCATGATTTTCTCCTGGTTCTTGAATAGGAAATTTAAATGTTGACTCTTCCTCCTCTCTTTGATCTTGATCTTGTTTTTGTTTCAGTTCAATTTCTTGTTGTCTTCTTCTTTCCTCCTGCTGTCTCTCATATTCTCTAAGTTGTTCAGGAGTAGGTCCTCTTGCTGATCCTCCTCCTTCCTCAGCCATTTTGATAGGTTCCTCTGTTGTTTTAAGTTCTTGTTCAGTGTCACTTGTTTCAAAGAGAAGTTGTTGTGTTGGTTTTTCTCCTAATTGAATTTGTTCAATAACAGTAGGTTCAAGGAGAGATTGTTGAGTTGTTTTGATGCCTTCTCTTGTTGTAGAGGATTTAGGAAAGTGTTTCTTCTTTGTTTCGTATGCTAATAGAATTTGTCGTTCTATAAGTGTAAGTCTTTGGCCTGATTTCTGTTTATCCTCTAGTTCTTGTACAGTGACTTTCCCAGCTGGTGTTGTGTGTTCAATTCTTTCTAAAGGATCTGCTCCTAATGGTGGGTTAGTTCTTGGATGGGGGGTTTTTATAAATATGCCTTTATCATCCCTAGGTCTAGACATATGTAAACATGACTTCTAGAATTAAAATTAAATCTATGTTTTTGTTTGTTTTGAGTTTTTTTTTTTTTTAGAACTCCTCTAGTTGCGCCTCCCCGGCAACGGCGCCAAAATGTAACGACCAATCTAGGATGCTAGATTAGACTCATTTAATGTCGACCAGGGTCAGTAGTCTTAGAGGCACATCTAATATTTTTAGACCTAAAAGGTTCTGTTCTATATGTTTAAATAAATGTCTAATTGTGACAGACTTCAGTACTCGTTTACAAGAGGTTAAAATATGTTTCCTTTTCACAATTTAAACACTTATATTATCAAATTTTAATCTACTGATCTTAAAAACCGAGTGTTTCTAATCTGAGCTTTTCAATCCTCTTACGAAGATATGTTTCACCAAAAACTCCTTTAAGATAACACACTGAACATTCTAGAAATCAAATTCATAAAGACAAACAGAGTTCATAGAGATATTTTGAAATCCAATGCTCGATTACACCTTTTACAAGGACTGTTTCAATAATTCTGCAATCGAATCTTCAACATATTGCTATGAACCATAAATTAACAATAAATTTCAAGAACTTCTGATTAAATAAATGAACTCTCAAGCAATGAATGAACTCACAAACAATGAAATGAAATACGCTGTTCAGATCTGAAAAACTAAACTATATAAAACATAAAACGTAAAAGAAAGTGTACCAATCTTTACGTAGGGCCCTTCCACGCACTGATGGCACACTTTGATAACTTCAAATGATAAACCTTTAACTCGTAAACACTGTGATTGGTGAAATTCTACTTTTCATTAAGTTCTGGAAATGATTACATTCAAAACAGAGTGCTGGGATACGCTTTTACAGTCTTAAGTCTGATTTCTTCAACGTTTTCATTAGCTAAACTTTCGAATCAAAATCCTCCTATTTATTAAAATTTACAACTAGAAGGCTATATTCGTTCCTTCTTCATCTTAACTAATTCCAACATAGTTCGAATTAGTTCAAAATTCCTAACTTTAAGCAAAAGATCAAGTACATCATTATAGCTTCTGATTTTTCTGCTGAAGAGGCTGAGTTTGACCGACTTTGATCGTATATCCTGGAACTCCAAATTCAATGGAAAATATATTTTCTACCATATTTGTACATCCTAGATCACGTTCATGCCTTCTATTTTGATTTTCCTGTCATGCCACATGTCACAACATAAACTGATTACAGGATGTAGTAACTTCCTGTAATTTTGTTGAAAAATTCCAAATTTTAACATAAAAACTCATAAATTAAATTTAATGCAAAATAACAACTATAATGCTTTACTTAATCAATTTCAATGGACTTATGGGAAGTTTATGGAGAAAATGATAGATAAATGGTGAATTTTAATAGAAAAG
>JAXQQM020060482.1:0-23577 GCA_034641835.2 Pinus albicaulis | reverse complement strand
GTTAGATATTTTTTGGTGATTCCTCTTCCTCTTTAGAAAATAAGACTTAAAAAAAAAACTTCTTAGGAAGATGAGGAAAAAGAGGAAGAATTGTATAAGACTCTTAAGGCTGAAAACAATATTCTAGATAATAACTACAGGAATGATCCTCTAGATATAATACATAACATAGGTTAGATCCAAGTGAGGAAAAAGGACATAGATACTTCAGCAAGGGAAACGAGAAGTTAGATGAAGATAAACAAAAAAGAGAAGCTAGTCAAAGTTATAATGATCAATAATTAAGAATGGGATGAAAATGTATTTGGATATTAGGGGCATTTGGAAAATATTTAGCTGGAATGGTAACAATTTTTTTATTTTTATTTTTGAGATCTAAATTAAGGATTTGGGTTGATAATGCATGTTCAATCTCAAATCCTCAAGGAATTTTGGAAGCACTTTTTTTAGAAGAATTGTAATGATTATTTGTTCGATCCAAGTTCTTTTAATATAACCCAAAATACCATTTCTGTTAAAAAGAAGAAGAGACAAAAATAATATGAGATTTAGCTAGGGAGGGTTAAAGGGGCTGGGATGGGATATACATTGCTTTTGTTGCCCTTGGCATGAAAGGTGCTACCAAACCTTTTAATTGTTCAACTAATTTCCATCACCATAAGATTTAATATTTTTACTTAGTTACTTTGTCTTCATATTAAATTTACTAACATGTCTTTTTCTTATTTTTTTTGCTTTCTTTACTTACCAATATGTGTCTTCCCATAATTATAACATTCTTCTTGCAAAAGCTCATTTTCTCAATTTGTTTCTTGTAGATGGGGTGGACACATTAAGAAAAAATTTACATATATTTAGTACATAACTAAGAGAGTATAGTTAACATAAGGAATACACCTTATGAGCCCGGTCTAAGGAGTAGGTTCCTAAATACATTGATTCCCTCCATTATATCATACATTGTATGAAATTTGAAACTTTTCCCTTATTTTTTTCCTTTTTTTTCCTTTTGTTTGATAGCTTGTTCACAAATTGGCATGAAAAACTAGTGGCTTGAGAAAATTCAACCCAATGGAATATAAACTATAAAAAAATTAACCAAAAAAGCACCTATCCTTGGCCACACCAACCCATACTTATGGATTAATTTTCCCTGTGTGGTAACAAACCGTGACCTTTTTACCATGGAGTGCCTTAATACCAGCCTAGATCCATCTAACTCTGGATCTATCATGCGCCAAGAGGGATCAAATCTCTCGAGGTGAAAACCTATTTTTTGAGTGCAAAACTTCAGGAAAGGTTTGCACCTCGAGAGATTTGATCCCTCTCGGCGCATGATAGATCCAGAGTTAGATGGATCTAGGTTGGTTCCAGTCGGAGGCATCAACGTCACATTTTTCAGATTATTAAAATTTTTGTATATTTTTGAGATGTAAGATGGATCTAGGATTCGTGTGATGCCAAGGAAAATCTATCAAAGGTATGATTAATTTTACCAGTAATATGTAAATATATCAAATATTAATATAATCATTTTAAATATGCTAAATATTTCTGAGATTAACTTGGCCATTTTAATTTTAAATCTTCTTAGTTACCTCAGTTCGTTGAGATAATAATTATTGTTAATAACTATAATGATGAAAAATGATGAAATATTTTTTTTAAATGCAAAGTGACAATAATAGTGTTAAAAGATAGAAAATGTGAACAATAAGAACGTACTCATGTTACAATCAATCTCAAACTATTTTCTTCTACTATTCTTATTTCCTCCCTTGTTAGTTTTGTTATCTTTTCATTTCGATTATATGAAAAAGAAAATTTAAATCGTAAACCATTTAAATCTTTAGCTCGATATGTTGTAGTAAACATGATACCTTGTCTCTCTTGCTCTCCAATATTAATAGCTTAAATTACTATAACACAAAAATCAATCTACATTGTTAATAACTTTTTGTGCTTACACTAAAATCAATCCATATTGTTAATCCAATCACTTTAATATTAATGTACCGTCATATATCCAATTACATCAAATCATAAATCAACATATACATTGAAATCAATGCATTTAATGCAAGAAATCAAATAATATTAGAAAATAACTTCTACATTGAAATCAATGCACCTAATGCAATCAATCAAATAAGATTAGAAACCAACATCTACACTGAAATCAATGCATTTACTCAAAGAAATCAAATAGGATTAGAAATCGCCATCTACACTGAAAGCAGTGCATTTAGCGCAAACAATCAAATAGTATTAGGAATAATCTATATTGAAATCAATGCATCTAGTGTGAGAAATATTCTTCCCTCTCTCCACCCTCCATCCATATCTATATCCCCCTCCATCTCTTATTTTTTGTCTCTCTATCTCACCCTCCTAAACACACACATATATCGATCTCTTTGTCAATCCCCTCCTCTCCCCATCTCTCTCTTCTTCCCTCTTTTCACCTTCCATCTATATCTCTATCTTCCCCCTCTCTCCCTCTCTCTCCATCTTCCTTATCACTTTCTCTCTCTCTCTCTCTCTCTCTCTCCACCTTTCTCTCTCTATTTATTTCTTCTTACCTCTCTCCTCCTCCCCCTCCAAGTCCATCTCTCTTTCCCTCCCTCTCTCCACTCTCTCACATCCTCTCTCTTCCTTCCTCTCTTTCCCTTTCTCTCCCATCTCTCTCTCTCTCTTCACCCACCAACTATGTTACTATATCCCTCCTCTCTCCTTATATCTCCTTCTCCCCCCTTATCTCCATCTCTCCTTATTTGTCTCTTTATCTCAGCCCCAAATATACACGCTCTCTCTTTGTCTCTCCCTTGTCACTCCTTCTCTCTCTCCACTTCTCACTCTCTATATTTCTTATTTCCTACATCTCTCCCCCTCCAACTCCATCTCTCTTATTGATCCCTCTCTCCTCCTCTCTCTCAAGTCCTCTCTCTCGTCCTTCCTCTCTCTCTCTTCCCTAAATCCCTTTCTCTTCCCTAATCTCTCTCTCTCTCTCCAATACTCTCTCTTCCCCCATCACTCTCCTCCTCTCTCTCATCCTTCCTCTCTCTCCCTTTCTCTCCCACCTCTCTCTCTCTCTTTTCCCTCCAATCCTCTCTCTTCCCCCATATCTCTCTCTCTAATCCTCTCTCTTCCCCCATCCCTTTCTTTCTCTCTCTCTTTCCACCCCTCTCTCTCTCCAACTACATTACTATATCCCTCCCTCTCTCCTTCTCACTTATTCTCTCCCCCTTCTTTCCATACATCTTACTTTGTCTCTTTATCTCACCCCTAAACATATACACTCTCTCTCCATCTCTCCCTTATAACTCTCTCTCTTTCTTTCTTCTTAGTTATGTAAACTAATGAACATAAATATTTGTAAATATAAAGCAGATTATGGAGTAAATATGAAAAGAGGTTTTATTTACTTAACATACCTCTAGTTTATTTATATTTTTATTTATTTACCCATGGTATTTGGCCCATGGTATCAATATTAATTTTTCCCATGGTATTCGTCCCATAGGCTTCATCTAAATAAAACCTCTTTTTAAAGTTTTTTTAAATATAAAAAGGTTTATGGAATAAATATAAAAAGAATTTTTATTTATTTACCATACATCTAGTTTATATATTTTTTTATTTATTTACCATAGTTCTGGAGTAAGTATAAATTCATTTTACAAATATTTAATTAAAAGAAATATTAAAAGATTTTGGATTTTGATTGTTTGTGTTGAATTAACTCTTTTTCTTTGATTTAGGAAATGGTATTGACTTTAGTAAAGAGTAAATATGTTTAAAATTTTACTTAATTTGGAAATTCAATGTGGTAATTTTTTTGTTAAAGGTAAATTTATGATCCATTCAAATTCACGTATATAATTTAATATCCATTCAAATTATATAAATAATACATAATTGTATTAGAAATTGATATATGTTCTAGTACAATGCGATTTTTATTTTTTATTTTTTTTAATTTAAAACTTAAACCGACATTTTGTATGAGGACGTGACATACCTGACATCGGGGTCATATTGGGCTGTAGATGCGCCTCTCGGCGCAAAAACACCTTATCACTAATCATACTAAATGTGAGTTATGTTTTCTGACCTATGCTTCTACAAACCATATGATTACGAGTACATATATGAATCCTAACCTATCACATAAAATGTACAACCCTTAAACTCATATTGAAATTTCTACTAAAATGGGTTTGACAATGACCACCCTTGACATTACATTGTAGTTTTAGAAGATGCAATGAAAAAATCCAATATACAACATATTATATATGTTCCGATATTAATACGGTTTTAAATCTACTACAAAATATATGCCACTAGATTTCCATGATATCAGCACACATTTACTTAAAATCCAAATTTAGATTGAAAAAGTAAATAGACCCACTTATCATAGTGAGGGACTTATGATCCCTATGAATTTAACGTTTTGTAAAAGTGACTATTTTTAGTTGTTTCATGAGTTAAATTTACTTCCTCCTCACCATGATTTAACCTATATATTTGTACAAAGGGTGTAAAGAAATTTTGTAAGAGAGCATAAAGATAAATATTTAGAAATATGAAATTTAATATTTGTTCAATATTCAATTCCAAAAATTAGCACACCATGGGTGGTGTTAGGTTGCATTTGAATATGGCTTACCTTTCAAAGTGCATGTCGTCATATAATTAGTGATATTCATCCAATAAATAAATGCATGGAAATTTTATCTTCATGATTTATAGGTAATTTTCTTAGAGGATTTTACATTTGAATTGATTTTTTCCAAGAAAAACATAAATGTATTCCACTCACATTTTCCAAAATGCAATTGTGTCTTGCATGTATATGTATTTTAATTTTATAATTTTAATTATTTTTCCCTTATTTTACATTTGAAAGAATTATCCCATGACCAACAATTAAGTAAAAAATTAGGAAGACTTATTTTAGATAATCTCAAGTCACAGAGTGTATGTAACACCCACTAAGAAGATCCAACATAATAATGTTGCTAAGTAATATTTCAACTTCTATACGGACTAGATTCAAGGGTAAAAAATATCATTTGTAACTTGTATTAGAATATTTGTTTATATTTTCAAGTGTTTATTGACATTACATTCTCATAGAAATTTAAGTTAATTTTTTCTTTTATATGTATTGAATCTTATTATTTATTATACATTTTCTATTTTTTTTTTTTTTTACATTATAGAAAGGCATACAGAGAAAAAAATATCATTGCCTATTTTATATCACAATATGCTTCACAAGAAAAGGCTCAAGTTATGCTTTTGAATTAATGATCTCATTTCATTTTTATATAGTATCATTCGAAGTATATTGTTATGGATTAAAATTTATCTCTATGGATAACATATAAATCTATCTCTTTACTTTATCTATAATAATTATTTGTACTCAAAAACCTCATAAAGCCTCCCCTAATGTACATTAATGACGCAATATTAACATTGATAGTCATTTTTTATATGCATAATATTGGAGAAAAAATAAAAAAATGAACTCAAAATATGAAAGAAAAGTGCATAGATGAATTAATTAATGGAAGATAACAAAGAATGTTCAAGTAAAGAGTATATTAATATAATAAATCCATGTAGAATAAGAACGATTTAAAACCCTTTGAGTAGAGGTGGATGTATTAGATTTCTTTCTAGCATAATGTGTTACACAATATTGCAATAAATGGAACTTGTTAAGTCACTTTGGCTTTAGTGTATCATGATTTCTCATTTACACGAGTCTCATCCACTAATCATGCTATCAATTTTGAAATTGCACTCTCTCATATCATAGATGTATTTATTAAGATTATATAATAAAATATAGGTGGTAGTGGGATCTTTCACCATCCTATCCAATATTAGAACCTATAGATACATAGAAAAGAGTGAAGATGTACACTATAAATACTTACCTGTCCATATATACTTTATGAAACTATGTGTTAGAAATTAAGATATCTATCCAATGTTCTAGTTATCTTGAAAGGAAAAACAAAGTCAATATGATAAATACAGATCACCACAATATATTTTGGTTTAAACAAAGTCTCCAAAATGAAGAGACTGACGAAAGGATCTTCCTTCCATTTTCAAAAATTTCAAACAAATTTAGAAGAAAGTTTGGCGACAAAATAATACGAAGGTTTTTCATATCATTGATATCTATCCTTCAAACCAAATTTAATATTTCACTTTCAACAATGTTCAACATTATATGGCTATATGAATTTTCATTTATTGATCTTTTCCATCTTGGTATGTATTCTTTTGATTATTATCGTTTTCTTTATTTACCATCATTATAATTGTTATTTATGTATGTGGAAACATACATTATTGATATTACTATTCCTCTTAACTTTTACTTTAAAAGGAGGTATTTTCCTATTCTCAACTATTCAATATCATATATTTAAATAATGATATTATCGAAGATATAATATCATAAACAACCCTTTCAAGATTTACTAGCATTCAATATTTTATTCCCATTTGATATTTTATCAAATGTACCACTAAATTAATGAATTAACATACAATTGGATTTATCTCACGTGGATGAAGGAATGATTATCATCCTTCCCGCCAAGGTTTGATTCCCACATGTGACATTTTGAGCTCATAGAGAGGATATTTATCTAATGGATTTCATCCTTATTGTGGACTAGCCTTGTGACCATAGTAATCTAGGGTCTTAACTATGTATCATATTTTAAATGAGGGAAATTTTCCAAGGGTTTCCCCGAGATTTGTAACATTGAAAAAAATACAGTATGTCAAGGAAACCTTATGTTCCAATAAGTTTGTCCTTTATAAAAATGTGGTCATACTATTTTAAGTGTGGATGAAGGACATATATATCTAAATGTATGCAAGGGGAAACCATTTGTACTACTATATATTCAAACATAAACGAAACTTTTGTGCCACTATAGATTCAACATACACTAAAAATAGTATAATTCTAACATGATAATGTTTCCACTGGTTGCAAGAAAATTACTAGTTATTTGATTAATTAATAATTATTTCCATATGAAAAAATACTAGAACAAATTTTGATTACTTATAGTTGTCTTACATGATCAGATCTTGTTACATTGAGCATTGTGATATCTAAAATAGAATAAAATGGAAACATTAATAATGTTAGTAATGGAATTCAAAAATGAAAAAGAATCTCATATGTTTTTCTTTCCTCCCCTCCTTATGAGAAATATATTTATATTCCATATTAGGAACATACAGATTTTGTTCATATAGGGACTAATCGGACTCAACAATAAGGCTCAAATCCATTACAACAAACCTCAACATGTGGCTTGCAAGAACTGAACCTAGGTGGGGAGAACAACAATTATTTCTCCCAACCACCTAAGATAAACCCAAATGAAAAACACATTTCTTAAGGAAGTTTGGAAAAAAATTAGAACAATTGTAAAAATTGTAGATTGGACCCAAGCTATTTTAATATAATCCAAAATAACTATTTCTATTAAAACAAAATGAAAATTAAATTATACGAGATTGATATAGGGCGAGGTAAAGGGGATGGGAGGGGATATAATTTTCTTTTGTCACTCTTGGCATGAAAGGTGCTACCAGACCTTTTAATTGTTCAACTAATTTCCATCACCATAAGACTTAATATTTTTTCTTAGTTACTTTGTCTTCATATTAAATTTACTAATATGTGTTCTCCTTATTTTTTTTCACTTTCATTATTTACCAATGGGCATCTCCCCATAATGATAACATTATTTTACAAAAGTTCATTTTATCAAAAAAATGTCTTAAGAAGTCATTGGTTGTGGTCGTTAAACTAGTGGTTCTATGACTAGTTCCAATAATAGTTAAGCAAGTTGGGATTCATTAGGTAATGGATATGGGACAACTCACTACGTAATTTTTTTTTCCTTGGAGGAAAAAGGAGGACTTAGTGGCTTTGAATTTTTATATGTATAAGTATTTTGGGTTAGGTTCCTATAAGCATTAAGAACCCTACGATGAAATTTTTTCATCTTACAATTAATTCCCCACTAAATAAATTGGATTTCCACTGGTAAGATCTCTATATAATATCAGTGGTACTAGTGCTCCCGTAGAGGCTCTAAAATTGGTAACTCTCTATATTTATATTAATATGGAGATTTGTATAAGTAGTTGGGGTTAGGTGATTATGAAAAGATGAAATTTCACCTTCTTTTAATGAGCTCCCCACTAGGTCAATCAAATCTCCACCGATAGAATATCTATATAATAAAGGTGGTGCTCCTCTAAGGCTATGGAATTGGTAAATCCTAAAGAAGTAAATCGATCTCGATCTCGTTCTGGAGCATTTGAATCTCTAAGTACTTAGATTGTCATAAGAATTAGGATCTCTCTCTCGTGCAAATTTGATTCTTTAGGGGCTCATAGTTTACTCAAGGCTGCATAATATGGATCTCACTAAACAAGTGGTTAGGGATATTCTATCGATAATTGTGTTAGGGACTAAGAATAAGGGCATAGAAATTCCAAGGTTTGATTTGTTTAAACCCTAGAAGATAAATAGGCCAGGCCATTTACAAAAAAAATATGTTTTCCTCTTTATAAAATAAATGACTAAACTCTATTGATATTTACCCTTTCCTTCAAGGCAAACATAGCCATCAACAAAGAATACTAACCTTGCTTCTTAGGCATATTTATTTTTCATTTGGAAGTCTAGAAACTGCTGTTTGAAAAAGAATTGGAAACTCCCCATTCAGTGCTACAAAAGCACTGCAAACATTGCTTTGTATCCTACTTATAAAATTCCAACCCATCATAAAAGGAAATAAAAAAAGGGCTTGGATTGAATTTAAAAATAATTGAATAAAATTTTGACATGAATACCAAATCACTCTAAAAGTGCATTCTTTGTTGATCAAGTTGGCCATTGAACTACGAGTGCATATTATCCTTAACCATGAATTTATCTCTCAATTAACACAAATCCAAAAACACATAATGCAAAAAATTATGCACACATAACACATTTATACAAAAAAACACATTGTAAGCATACAAAAACACTATAGAGTACATTAATGAATACAACACTACAAAGTACAATACATTTATGGAGCATCCCATAAGACAAACAACTTTTCATCAAATTTCTTGAGAGAGAAATTAAGATCTAACATAGTCCATGCTTAACCCATAGATTGAATATAGAAACAAATTTTGTGAGATTACAGAAACGTCCTTGGGGAATGAATTAAACACACAGAAACATTAAGGGAACAAAATGTACTCAATCACCTACTGCGTTTCCCTACTTAGCCCGTTGAATAAACAAAGAAACCAAGTTCATCAAAATTCCCTATGGAATGTATTTCCCTGTGACATAATTATAGGTTAATTAATTATGTCAGATCATCTAATTTTTATTTTTTTTTTAAACAAGTTTTTGGATGACCAATGTATTGAGCAAATAACAAGTAGATTTTTTAAACTTTGGTTGTATTGATTATTAAGAAAAGGGTTATTTTTTTTACATCAAAATAGTGATTTGATTTAGCATATGTGAAGGCACAAACTGTAAGAGAATATGATCAGCTATATATCTAGTTTGAATCTTTAGTTTATCATAAGTATGAAAGTCTGACAAATAATGTTTACAACTTAACAAAATATATTTAACATTATGAAGATTACTAACAATTAATTGAAATAGAGGGACTTATACATACATATATTCTAATAAATCAATCTCTAAAATAGATTATAACTTTAGAGGATTTAAGATAGAATGAAATACAATTTTCTCTGACCTACTGATATCCATAAAATTTAAATATATGCAGAAACATAATGAAATGAATACTGGAAAAACTTAGAAGGATAAAAATTGTTTGAAATAAATCCAGAACCCTTTTATTCATCATCAATGATTGAAAGTTAATGCAATTATACTTTACAAGTGTTCATCCAAGGGTGAAACCCTTAATAACTCGAATGGAGTGTCATTTATACTAGATTTTTTCTACTCGAAGCAACTAAACATATTACAAAAATAGTATCAAAATATAGGAATACAATAACTATTGAGTTGAGATGTCACTATCTTCAAGGAAGTGGTTGATGATGTGGCCCCAAAATGTGTTTCTTTGCTAGCATGCTGTTGGAGATGAAATTTACTCGATATTTTCAAATAAGTGATCCCATATTTCTTAACTTGGTATATCCAGATTAATCAACCTTCTAAAAACTTCATCTAGTTAATTATATCTCTCAAAAGTAGGCTTATTAATAAATATACATTTGATTTCATGTCTGATTTAAAAATCAAACTCTAAGGCCTCGAGAAATAACTTTCCTTTCATATGACCTTTAATCCCTACAAATTTGGCTTTGTCAATTGAAAATGTCTAAAGCTTCTTGAAATACTCCTCCAAGCTGATTAACTTGTCATTTGGGGCAACTAATCCTAGAAATCCTCTTTGATTTACAAGGTTGAACTTAATGTGAAATATTTGGACAACACTATCCAAAGTTTGACACTTGGTTGATCTAATTCTCTTCTTCTCTTTGAATTTAGCACCTTAATCATATTTGAAGATTTGGTTGGTTTTTTCTTAAGTGCTTCCCTTTCCTGCTCAATTACTGCTTTGCACTTATTGATTAGTTCTTCTTGCTCAAAAATAATATATATGGAGGGTTATACTTCATTCATAGCCTGACTTATTTCGGTACCGATTCTTTCCTTGGCCTGGGCCAAGGTGTCTAACATCAATAACAAACTCTCTAACTTCTAAAATTTCTGTGTTAACCTATGAGATTTATGCATTTGTTCCATGTAAAGAGTATCATGCTTTATCTTCTAAGCTTCTAGATTCTTGAATTTCTACAGAAGCTTTTCATTCTCCTGCTTTTGTAGAGATAAATCTTACATAAGTTTTCTTGTGTCACCTTCTACTGATGTGGATTTTGTTGTTGTTAATGAAGTACTTAGCTCTATGCCTGTAACTAAAATAGGTACAAATGAAACTAGAATCATGTCCAACTGAGTTGATTGTTCCTTCTCCTTCAGTAGACCTTCAATTTTTTCCTCCATCTTCTTGATTTGAATGTTCTACTCAATGATAAGTTTTATCATTTCCTCTCGATTTTGTTCACTTTCCTCTATCTCCTTAGTTTGGGGATCTTCTGTAGAAGGAAATTTGAGTTTCTTTGGAAGAGGTGCAATGTATGAATTCTTCTTATTAAGAATTTCTTGTACATATTTAACATCCTTAGGGTCATACCCAATCTTTATTACTATATATTCTAATGATTTTAGCTTATTAGATTTAGAAAAAGAGGAATGTTTCTCAATCTTCAACTGTGATTGTACATTTGACAGAGTTGTTCTCAATTTGGACAATTCCATGGCAGTGTTAGTCATTGAAGAGAAAAAAATTTCTCCCGAATGTTTGTGCATGTCCATTAGGCCAATGGGATGAATATGATTTGCATCAAAATAGAATATGGTCTTCTTGTAACCAAAAGGGGCTTTGGGAAAATGGACCCAGGACTATAGAAATTCCATCTGCATCCTTCCGTTTTCATTGTCAAAACATATCAATAACCTATGATGTGATGTAGAGGTCTGTTTCCAAAACTGACCATAGAGATTGGATTTTAGAGCTTCATTCTTATGTTTAATCTCTAAGAATTTAGAGAAAATATTTTGATCATCATGTACACTGGTTCCTACTGATTGAATAATATCCATGGGATCTTGTGAAACTAAAGAGGAGGATGGGGTATTAGGAACATTTCCATCTACTTCTATAGAAGCTTCTATATCAGCCAAATCAATGATATTTGGCTCTTTCCAACTTTCCTCAGTGGAAATGGTGAAATCTATCTTTTGATTCTTCTACTGGATAATGAATTATTTGGCAATGTTTGTTGAAGATGATGGTTACTCTCTATGACTTTTCTATTGTTAGTCTTGAGAAATTGGATTTTACAGAGTGGAGGTAGAAATAATTAGTGCCTCTTCTTCTTGCAGTGTGTTTTTGTCATACTGATTTTGGTTCATGAATTTCTCAATCTCTGACCTAGGAGTATGATTGTAAGTTGTTGTCTTCAGTTCCAGCCTCAAATTAGAAATGATGTTTATTGGATCATATGACCAAGTGAAAGTTGGATGAAAATCCATCCTCTTGAGGATTGCATCTGCTCCAATTCCTGTTGTCCTAGTGTTGCATATGAAAGAGCCCACCCTATTCTTGATCTTAAACTGGAATTTTATTTTACCTGAAACAAAATGAAGTTCATCCATGTTAATCATTTTCCTAATATATTTGAGAGATAAAAGTCTCATTGGAACTTATTTGGGCAGCTTGTAAGGTGCAATTCACAACCATATACTCCGGTCTCTGTATAATTATGGTAAAGATACTTATATTTTATTTTAACTTGGTCACTTAGATGAAGTATCCTTTTGATGTTTGGCGCAATCTCAAGCTCATTTTGACTGCTTAAAAGCTAGGAAACTGAATGAATTAAGGAGTTAATGAAATCTGCAAATAAAAATTCGGTTGAAATGACTCTAACCAATTGAGTCCAATGAATGAATAATTGATTAACACCTTGATCATCATGTTTATGAAACTTAATTGGTAAGGAATCCCCCTACTGAAATAGAAACATACAATCTAGTATAGAAGTGTGCTTGAACATGCCTTGAGTAGTCAAGTTCATCATATGTGCATGCATATTAACAACTAGGAGCTTTCTATAATTGTAGATGAAGTTTGGCTGACTGTCTATGGAGAAAATGGAAAAGCAACCCAGAATTGACTCTTCTATTGTTCTGACATTTTGATAGTGTAAAAAATAGGAAATTAAGGAAATAATGTGCTTGGTTGCTTCATGAAACATAGTGGATGGGTAAGGAGGGTTATTTTTTAAAATGTTCAACGTCATCTGGAAGAAATTTTTTGAAAATCTGAGCTCTTTAAGGAAAAGTCAGTTTTTGGTATAAGTCCATGTGAGCAGCTTGGGAAAAATGGCCGAGGGAATCACTCTGTGGGATCGACAACATCTATTTTATGGTCTCAGATGTCACGTCTCCCAATTCCATTTTTTTATTTTCATGGTATTCTGTTATTATTTAATAACCTCCATTATACCTCATGGTTACTCCTCCTAAATTTCTTAACTCTTCTTCTATAAGTGGTTCATTTTTCTCAGAATGAGATTCAACATGTCTCTCTTAAGGTCTATATTCATAATATGTCTATATTCGTCACCCCTATGATGAGTGCTACCCATATACCATAACTTAATATTCTCTGCTTTATGCGTCGATAACAATTATAGTTTTTCTACTGCATCTACTACAATGCAGACTGTTATCCGGGGTTTAGATTCTTTTCAGTACTTACAGACAACCGTGGAATACAAGAATTTCCATGAGGATTTTTGGGCTTAACCTTCCCACTTCTCAATTCATATAGCAGACTTATATACCTACCTATTTTACCTTGCATGTCTCAGGTTTTCTGTGCAGGATGATCACTAGGCCCTTAATCAAACTTCCCAGTTTGCCGGCCTGCGAATATGTGCAATATGTTAAAGTGTCAGCATCGAAGTATAGATGTAGGCCTCTTCGCATACATCTATCTCTACGTAGTTCACCACCATTTCTCCACTACTTCCCCAGTAGTTCTATGGATGGTAACCAGATGCTCTGTTCATGGTATTTTACACATGCTTACAATCTTCCTTCACACAGACTGTTATTACACAATAGATTTTGCAATAGGCTTTTTCCCCCTTATTTGACTGTTATAGACATTCAACATGTGTGATATTTTTTTTATTTTTATTTTTTTGTACAGCTTCAACTGTTCCAGGGGAACTAGGAAACAACTCCTCTTGCTTCACTCAAATGGAGGGAGAGAATATTGAACTGGACAGTTTAGAATCCCTATTATTAATCCTCGTACTTAGTTAGGATTCACTTCTGCTTTCATATGTCTACACTTACAGTTAATAGAATAATTTCCATAGTAGTTTTACAATTCCTTCCATTGCCTCCCAACTGACATCCTGAACCCCATACTACTATCATACGGTTGTTGTGTCCTATCTTCTGTGATTTGTTACAGGGAATTCTGTGTCACAATTATTGTTATGATATGTTTAGTTATTTAGTACTTGTTGTTCATGGTTACTGTTTTGTTAACATTTTCTGTCTATACACACAGTAAGTTAATGTTCCTTGGAAAGGCAGCAAGCTACACCTGTACAAAATCATGGGATCAGCTGTTCAAAAGATCTACCATCTCTAACTCCATTTTACAAGATACTCATCCCTATATTCCAACCATTTGTCTCTGCTATCAATAGCTTTGGTTTACAATTACATGAGTTACTGAACCAATAATCAATCCACAATCTTCATAATGAACCATAACATAATAACTCATATATTGCATCAGAAACTATAACATCAAAATTCATAAATTGCATAATAATTTATAACATCACAACTCATAAATTGCATAAGAATTTATAACATCACAATTCATAAATTGCATAAGAAATTATAACATCACAATTCATAAATTTCATAAAGCCTATAACATGACAATTTCATAAATTTCATAAAGGAATATCATATCACAATTTCATAACTTGAGTAAAGGAATATAACATCACCATTTCATAAAAACAGAGATGATTAACACAGACTTACAGATATCTCCAAATTTATGCATGCACACCTCTACCATGACCAATCCTCCCAACCATAGAATCCTCTTTATCTCCCAGGATTCACCCCCGAGCAGAGATCCTCCCCAGAACAGACTAGCCTCAATCTGTTCTGGAGCAGCTTATTTAAGCTGTGCTTTCCCCCAAGCCTGTTTCCAATTCTGCGTCCAGAATTTCAGGATGCTTTATTCCTGTTTAGCCTAGGCTTCCCATTCTGGGACTTTTTAAAGCTGCTTTAAGCTTTTCCTCAGCTTTTCCAGCTTTTTCTCACCTCTTCCCAACTACTCCTCTTCATTGGGGAAATTTAGATTTTTCCTCAAAAATCTAAATTAGAAATAATTTATTTCAAGGATTTTTGAAAGATTTGGGGAAAGTTTTTTTTTTCCTTTTCCATCACCTCATGGATTAGGAATATGATCTCACTTTCTCATCTGGTCATGGTGCATGCACAATATTTTATTTATTTTTCATAATTAAGTATTTAACCATATCCACATAACAATTATCCATTGGGTTCCACTCCACTATGGATGTATGTTCAAATGTCTAATTTGAAAAGCACAGAACTTGGGGGTGTTACATATTCCCCCTCTGAAAATAAACACCGTCCTCGGTGTTGACAACTATCGACTTAGTTCATTTTGAACTTAATTATGAATGCTTTTCCATCATCTTAGCTTCTCTGTTCCATGTAACTTTTCAGCAGTAAAGTGCTCCACTGCACCTTTACTCTAGCTACTGGTCATTTTCGCAATTCAATTCCTTCTCGCTTTCATCTTTGAGGCGACTCTGGAAGGAAATTCCTCTTCTGGTTCCACCTGGACCACAATTCAAATCAATCATGTGAGAAGCATCATGTAAAAAAATTATAACGTTTCCTTTCCAACAAGGAGACATGAAATATATCAGGAAATTTAATAAGCAATGGTAGGGCTAATGTATAAGCCATTAGTTTCCCGCAGAGTACTCTCCTGCCTCCACTATATTTACTGATGCCTTATGCAGTTGGTTTTCTTCCTACTTCTTTACAAGAAGTCTGTATGGAAGATCCGTCATTCTGGTTTTTCTGTCCACAATCCATACCAATGTAAGTAATATCAGATACATATAATTGATAATTCACAATAGCATTCTGCATTTTAATAACTTAAGACATTCAGTTATTAATCAAACCGTTCAGGTTCATAATAGTTTAGTGCACTTTTAGTACACTACTTATCCTTTCTTGTTTTTCAGTGAGATTCCTTCCTCACGCAACTTGGTTCAGTTCAGCTTTTCTGGATTTTCTAGGTGATTTATCTTCACCTTTTTCCTCTTCGTTTCCAGAGTGCCCAATTTCCTGTTACACACTTGTCTAAACAATTTCTCAACTTTTTCATTAGTACACATAAATGAGAGAAAACAATTGGATCATATGCATGGTTATGCTTACCCTTGCTCATTCTATAGTTGTACTTCTAGTATCTTTTCATTGTTTCTTTTGTTAGTTACTTAATTTAATTAGTAACAACTAGATTCCTTAATAATCTCTACCATTCCATGCTTACCTCTCACATGAAATGGTATCCACTAGTTCAACTTAAGTGAACAATTTTGGAACTGATGGGTTTCCCCCACACCCAAGTCCAAAATACAGCTCATCCTCTTTTCTCTCGGTTGTAGCTGTATGATTTTACATCATTTCTCTGTCTTTGAATTTAAGACTCAAGAAATTTAACTTTAAGAAAATTTGCACCAAAAAAATTTTTATAGTGAGAATTCATGTTTCCTTTTCTAGTGATAAATGTAATTTCTCTAATTCATCACATTCACAATATCAATACTTGTTAATGCCAAAAATGATTTTGACACTGTTTCCCCTTTTTCAAAGACTCATCAGCTTAAAATGGAAAAGATTTCATAAATCATAAAAGTATTCCAACTTTTTCCTGAGTCATAAAAGAATTCCTTCTTTTCTATTGCATAAAAGCATTCTATTTTTTTCTAGCAAAAGCAACCCATAAATCTTTCATGCTTTTGTTTGCTTTCTAACAAAAGCAACCCATAATATACCAATTTGAAAATATACTTTATTTTCATGAAAGAATATAAATTATTATAAATAAATAATTAGGAAGTCATTCTTCCACTATTACAAGAATATTCTTCCTTAAGTAAGTCATCAGGAAATTTTTAATTTATCCCTTCATTCATTCATGCCTAACTCCATGTAATGGTTCCACAATTACTAAATCAACCATTTAATTGTAATTAAAACTTGTACTTCAATCTTCTTTTCTTTTATGGCAGTATACCTGCCTTATTTATAGGATACAATTTCCACTTACTCATATACTACTTACATCTCAAACATTGGGCAATATACCTTTCATGAGCATGTATACATATATCCACTAGGTTTGTATATATCATATATATTTCCAAACCTTATTGTATAAGTAACCATGATATATCTATATATATATATATATAGCCTTGGCAATATTAACTTGATGAACATATGAATATATATATATATATATATATATATATATATATATATCCCTATATTTATATATTCATATATAAGTGCAAAGCTTTTTTTTGAAGATGCTACCATATATATATTACACATAATTTAAAATAATCCCTTTTATTTTTTTCTTGCTTGGACAAGTATTCATTTTCTACTAGCAACTTTTCCACTTCTAATTACTTACAAGTTGACCCATATGATAGATTTTTCAATCTCAAAGTTTCCCTCCACGCACTTATTGAATTTACATTTTGGTCCGGATCATAAAGTTGTAGTTTTATTGTTTAAGTCTTAAGTATTCTATTGAGAAGGCTATACCTTCATAGTCATCAATAATACTTATGCCCTCATTGTAACTTATCGGTTATGGAATATCAAAACCATATATGTATCACGTCATTTAACATTCTAATGTACATATATCTGTATAACAATATATATACATCTATATAGGTATCAACACCGTTGATATATGAAATCATAACATACCTATTTGACAATATATATATATACCTATATATATATCTTCGCACCTTAGGATATGAGATCATCGCACCGTAGATATATAAAATAATAATATATCTATGGTTACCCATTTGTTTTATTATCCGAACCTTTCATTGGTTTACCTCGAGCCCTATACACATACGTAATGAATTTAAAATTGAAATATGCCGTCTCGACTTATGAGCTCGTTGGCTTATCACAGTTGTCCATTATACATCTATCGGTACTTACAGAATTTGATCGAACGTGTTATCCTCGGCGTTTGACAACTCAGAAAAGCCAAATCTGAAACCAAACCCGAGTGCTGTCACGTGAAGATTTTGTATGTCGAGTTGATGTTTTAGGTTGACAGTCTACATGTAGGTGGGCGCTGTATAATGATGCGCGCCGGAATTTTCTCGCCCCTGGAACCATACGAGCTGCCTCCTTGCTGTCACTACGAACTGGTTTTCGTTGTTATGTATGAAATTCGAATTCGGGTGATTATCAGTGAGAGATATAGGTGTTACTTCTGAGCACGACGTTCCTGTAGCCGTAGTTGTCTTTCATCTTACTTACAGGTACTTACCTACCTTGAAGAATTCTAGTTGCAGGCCTACCTATCCGATAGCGGGTTGGATTTTCGTGCCTATCGCTACGTGTTATTTTCCTCCTTTCGCCCCACTGCACCATACAGTGAGGTAGCGTACCTCCTGATCGGAATGGGGGCCCTTTGATCCAGCCCTTGTACCCCATGTTTGGACGGAGACGCTTGTCCTCAACAGCTGGCTATCGATCGGTTTGCCAAATAACCTAAATTTAGGTATTCCTGATCGACTTGTGCAGGACAGGGCTGTGCCAAGAAATTTATGGAAATCTCCTTCGGGATTTTATCCAGAATCGAGGTCACTACGGCCCTTTTGCACCCGCTTCCCAATGTACGTTGATGGGTTTCGCTTTTAGGGTTTCTGATCAGGGTTATAATCCCTTCCTTACCCCAGACTCCTTACGATGCCTATAGCAATTTATCTCTCGTCTAATTTCTTCCAAGCCCTCTGGCACAGAGTGGCTGTGCGATTGCATAGCGAAGCTCAGTGTTCAGGTTTCGGGGTTCCCATTTTATTTAATTTGCTCCTGTTTGTTTCATACCACAGCGGGGTTAGTTTTCTTTTCAGTGTTCGTGCTAGATATTTTGTAGCGGTTATCTGACTCTCGGTTCTCCCTATGAATAGGTATCCAGCCCCGATGCTTTGAAGAACGGTTTGGGAGCGCAAATCCTGTGCGCTGAGGTTTCGGTCCCCGTAAGGATCCCGGGAGTGATTTTATATGTTTTATTTCAGCGAACTATGTCTATAAAACGCCATAAGCGTTTGTTTCTCCCGCATGAGCCTTTACAGATGTTTTTTCCTTTCCAACTTCCAGGTTTGAGTTACTTTCATGCCTTAATGTAAGTATTGCGTCCTCTAATTTCTGCCCCTAACTATTACGACTATCCCTATTCTTCTAGGGTTCTGGCCGCCAATTACTGGTATCGTTGATCGCTTTGTGTAACCAGGTAGCCGGCCTGCATTCATTGGACGAATTTATTTTTTTAACTATTCCTTTGATCTGTAACGCACACCGAATTTGCCAATATTTGACTCAGCGCTACTATTGTTTTTCGGCGTTGATATATAGATTTGACATGGGAAGGCCGAAGTAAATAATCGTGGTTTCTGTCAATTGTCTGATTTATACCACAGTTTGCGGATATATGTTCTTCCCCGTTTTATTGAGCGTTTTTTTTTTCGTTCACCTGTGTGTTATTCCCCTTCTTCCGGTAATGATCATGATTATTCTTCATGCCCTGTTGCCTTACGCACAGTGCGCAGTCCAACGATTTCCTGTTTTTTTTTTTTTTTTTTTTTTTTTTTTAACACCCACACACCTCCGAATCCTCGGCTATTTCTTTGGTTACGAACTCCTACAGTTTATTTGTTTTTTTTTTTTTTCTGTTGGTTCTCCCACGGTTTAAAACTGGATGATGCCGTGGTATAGTTGGGATTTCTGTTGATGTTGGTTTTTCGTGTGGGGCGTCCTGGTTATGACCCTCCTACACGCGGCGTTTGAATATTAGCTGTAGTTCTTTATATGGTTCATGTAATACTTTCCACTGTATTGTGGAAACTGGTAGTAACAATTATCTTTGCTTTCGCTCTGGGCGTATGGTTTAGCCTAATTCCTTATTCCTAATTTGAAATTAAATCTCATGCGATAATCACTGTGTCTTTTATTTGCCGGATTTGCTCTTGGCGGTTATTATTATTGGTATTACGCGTATTGTGCAACTCCAGTTTCATAAGATCTCTAATGAATTTAACCTACATATATATATATATATCCAGAATCGACTTAGGGTAGACTAATGCTTGGATTATGTGCTATTTCCGATAAATACCACGCCTCTGCCCATTTCTTTACGTTTATTAGGTTTCCGTGACAGTTGTGTTCACTAATAGAGCTATACATGATAGATGCCTTACATAGCGATGACATCTATAGGAATTTTGTTTGTATGCCTAGGTACACGCATATTCGAGGTTGATTTAATTAGAAGTTCAGAGTCGTATCACATGTATCGACTATACTACTTGATTCTAGTGTTAAGATAGATTTAGATGTTTAATCTAAGTTTGTATATATGTTCATACAATTCATATTTATTTCAATTTATTTATCTCCATGGTTTACGAATAGAATTATCGACAATGGTTAACCTATATACTTTTGGTATTTTAATGGTTAGATATAACTGTTCGATAGTTCTTTACTCTGAACTTCGATTTTTATTTCTATGTAACCCCAGAAGTATCAATAGTGCTAGACTAAAGGATTGTCATTATAATTTTAAAACTATTGCTATGATACTTGTCTTCAATATATCTAGGGAAATTTTCGAAATGCTCTATACCCCTTCTAACTGTTATGTACATCAGATAGAGTATAAGTAACTTTGTTTGTATATCATTTGAATGTCATATTCCAATGTCTTACTTTCAGCTAATTGTTTTTATACCATGTAACCTTAACACGGCTATAATGTGTCTGTACTCTATTTGTTAATTTATATATATATATATACCTTTTCCTAAAGGCGTATATATATATGTAATCGATAGTTCCATTGCTGCTATACATTCAGCATAGAGCACTCTAACACCATATTATTTGTTTCAAGAGTTAGAACTATATTTAAAAATATAAAGTACCCTATAATGGTTATGAGTACTATAACCCTTGTAGAATTTCTTTGTGATTTACCAGGAATTCAGAATCCTTGCTATTAAAGTTTTTTTTTTGAAGAATGCCTATATGTGTTTAATAGCACTTACCCTAAAACTATACCCTTATAGATGGTATCATGCTCATCTAAAATATAATTACTCTTTTTCCAGCACCATTATAATGTTTCTCTAACATACACATAAGCATGTCATCTCAGTAAGGCAGCATCAATCTTTGCTACTGTATTAAGATAGTTTCAATATCTTAACTTTATGAACCCTGACTTTCTTTTACATATCGATGATAGTAAAACAATGGCTACATATGTCATTGTAAAATTTATAACAGTTTACTAGTTCTTTGTGAGCACATATCTTGCCCAATTTTTGAACTTTAGCTCCGATACCATTTGTCACGTCTCCCAATTCCATTTTTTTTTTTTCATGGTATTCTGTTATAATTTAATAACCTCCATTATACCTCATGGTTACTCCTCCTAAATTTCTTAACTCTTCTTCTATAAGTGGTTCATTTTTCTCAGAATGAGATTCAACATGTCTCTCTTAAGGTCTATATTCATAATATGTCTATATTCGTCACCCCTATGATGAGTGCTACCCATATACCATAACTTAATATTCTCTGCTTTATGCGTCGATAACAATTATAGTTCTTCTACTGCATCTACTACAATGCAGACTGTTATCCGGGGTTTAGATTCTTTTCAGTACTTACAGACAACCCTGGAATACAAGAATTTCCATGAGGATTTTTGGGCTTAACCTCCCCCCTTCTCAGTTCATATAGTAGACTTATATATCTACATATTTTACCTTGTATGTCTCAGGTTTTCTGTGCAGGATGATCACTAGGCCCTTAATCAAACTTCCCAGTTTGCCGGCCTGCTAATATGTTCAATATGTTAAAGTTTCAGCATCGAAGTATAGATGTAGGCCTCCTCGCATACATCTATCTCTACGTAGTTCACCACCATTGCTCCACTACTTCCCCAGTAGTTCTATGGATGGTAACCAGATGCTCTGTTCATGGTATTTTACACATGCTTACAATCTTCCTTCACATAGACTGTTATTACACAATAGATTTTGCAATAAGCTTTTTCCCCCTTATTTGACTGTTATAGACATTCAACATGTGTGATATTTTTTTGTACAGATTCAACTGTTCCAGGGGGCACTAGGAAACAACTCCTCTTGCTTCACTCAAATGGAGGGAGAGAATATTGAACTGGATAGTTTAAAATCCCTATTATTAATCCTCATACATAGTTAAGATTCAACTGCTACATCCATATGTGTACCATTACATTTAATAGAATACTGTAAATTCTAATTTTTACAATTCTTTCCATTGTGACACAGCTGAGGGTTGTTGTTCCCTACTTTCTGTTATTAATCACAGTGAATTATGTGCCATCAGTATTGTTATGATAGATTAATTTATTTGGAACTTAATGTTCGTGGGTACCGATTTGTTAACATCTTCTGTTTATACACACAGAATTAAATACTCCTTTAGAAGATAGCCATCTATATCTATACATGGTTATTATATTCGCTGCTAAATTAATCCATCATCTCAACCATCATTATTACAATGTATCATCTCTAAACTCAACCATTTGTCTCTACTGTCAATAGCTGTGGTTACAATTACAGAAGTTACTGAACCATTAATCCATCTAACAGTTGTAAAATGCAACCTAACATAACAATTCATACATTACATAATGTACTATAACATCACAACTTCATAAATTTCATAAAAGCCTATAACATCACAATTTCATAAATTGCATAAAGGAATATCATATCACAATTTCATAAATTGCGTAAAGGAATATAACATCACCATTTCATAAAAACAGAGATGATTAACACAGACTTACAGATATCTCCAAATTTATGCATGCACACCTCTACCATGACCAGTCCTCCATACCATAGAATCCTCTTTATCTCCCAGGATTCACCCCCGAGCAGAGATCCTCCAAGAACAGACTAGCCTCAATCTGTTCTGGAGCAGCTTATTTAAGCTGTGCTTTCCCCAAGCCTGTTTCCAATTCTGCGTCCAGAATTTCAGGATGCTTTATTCCTGTTTAGCCTAGGCTTCCCATTCTGGGACTATTTAAAGCTGCTTTAAGCTTTTCCTCAGCTTTTCCAGCTTTTTCTCACCTCTTCCCAACTACTCCTCTTCATTGGGGAAATTTAGATTTTTCCTCAAAAATCTAAATTAGAAATAATTCTTTCAAGGATTTTTGAAAGATTTGGGGAAAGTCTTTTTTTTCCTTTTCCATCACCTCATGGATTAGGAGTATGATCTCACTTTCTCATCTGGTCATGGTGCATGCACAATATTTTATTTATTTTTCATAATTAAGTATTTAACCATATCCACATAACAATTATCCATTGGGGTTCACTCCCCTATGGATGTATGTTCAAATGTCTAATTTGAAAAGCACAAAACTTGGGGGTGTTACATCAGATGTAATAGAAATCAAAATG
>JAXQQM020073794.1:0-12191 GCA_034641835.2 Pinus albicaulis | reverse complement strand
ATAGTCTTGTCATATTGGAAGAACTAACCAATATCCAGGAATAGAAGAGGACACCCACAAACCCATAATTGATTTACATAGTGAGCAGAATCATTTCCAGGTTTGTATCTTATTGTTCATAGTTATGATAACTGATCTTCAAAGGAGGTTGTTCTCCTAACTACAAATTATATTCGGTTAGCTTTAATTTCCCATACAAAACAGCCCCTTGTCAGCAACACTGATGTTCATGGCCAAGATAAAAATGTTCCTCTATTTTATCCAGAAACGTTGGAACTAAAGTCTCAATATTTCCTTCGACCATAATGACCCAAGGAGACCAGATCTTTATTATTATGGAGAGCCAGAAATGGACCTCTCTCCCAACTCAAGGTAGAGTCTCAAAGGGCCCAAAATATACCCTCTACACAAAATTATTTTGTGGGTTTTTCCCTAGTGTTATAAATAAGTTAGAGTTTCTTCTATTTCCTCCTCATGGCATTTTATGCAAATTGGTTCCAAGATTGAAGCCAAGTTACATAAGACCATTCAATTATTTTAGATGAAGGGAATTTCGTCCTCATTTTCTTTCTAATAATTACTCAGCCCAACAATATTGGGTAGAATAAAGGAGAAACCAATTAAATATCCTCTACCCATTGTGGGAAGAAGCAATATGGCACCTATCATAGGAAGCTTGCCCATTCCAATGAGGAATGTCAAACATTTAGGCCAAAAGAGCTCCAAAAGGAAAAATACTTCCTTTATAAGAATTATTGAGAGGTTGGAGACTTAGAGGTTGATGTCAACAATCCCAACTACATTGACCCACACTTGATACTAATGCCCCAACATAGCCTTGCCAGCAACAAGAAAGCTCTTTGTACATAAAACTGTCAAATCAAGCACAAACTAGCATATATGGTCATTGATAATGGCAACCAAAATAACCTTTTCTTGCTTCAACTGGAAAAGGAACTTAAGTTACCAACCTCAACTCATCCCAGCTCACATTACCTTGGATGGGTCAAAGATGCACATTAGCTTGTGCTAATAAGTTGACAATAGATCAAATTGTTACTAAAAGATGGCAAGATTTTGCCCAATATCTTATATGTTCTTACAAACAAAGATGAGAAGACTTACAAAAATAAGATGATGATAACAAGTGTAACTAATTGCATAAGTGTAAGTAATATAAGTGGCATTTAAAAAATAAAATGAAGACTACAAAAGAGGAATGCCACAAATGCAGATATATTGTAGTACATAAAATCCAAAATATAATGAAGTCAATTGTTGGAGAAATCAATGGGGTCATTGGTAGTTGTTTGTCTCCTAAACATGAGAGTTGCAATTAGATGTTTACAAACACACTGTGATACATTCCCACTTGCCACTTGTCACCTAGTATTATTCTCACCTCTTCCTCCTTGCTTACAAGGAATTGTTCCCTAAATTAGCAAAATGGAAGCCACATGTTTGACATTGAAATGAGTGGCTGTGATATATCTTTGGGTGATGACTGTGTAAGAACACTAGTAACTAGTTTTTTGAGTTACTATTTCCAACAAGTAACTAGATCTGATCTGTTTGCTTAGATGGTTGGTTTTAAGATAATTTAACATCCCAGTTCTATCTTTATTCAGTATATTTGCAATCTGATAGGTGGTAAATTGCCAGGATTGTGGTTTCAAAGAAATTTTAACACATACTATCAGATTGGACATTTTGATAACATGCATTTTCATTAGTTTTCATGACTTCCACTAATATTCCATTGCTCATTTTGTTGGTTAACTAGAGGACGGCTAGAAGCTTATGGCTTTAGAGCACTTACATGTCTTAATTTTCAAATTCTGTAATTTAAGTGTCAATGAAATCCAACTTAATAATTAGTATTTCCCAAGACACATGCCTAAAATTGGGCATGGTAAAATTCATGAGTTCATATCTTTGGCATAATTTCAATTCTTCAAATAATTATTTTGCATGGATCCTATGAATAACTACAAAATGGAAATTCCTACATCCTAGCAATATCAGTATGCATACATGATATTGTTTACCACATGCCTATCTTGAGTCCTTTAATGATTATCTATAGCATTTTCACATAGATACCAGCATAGAAAACAATTTGACATGCCATTCACGACACTGCTTTCAATAATTGGAAACTTTTTCAATTAAATGAGGTATTCCACACTATATTATTTTCTAGAAATTTAAAGATCAACAATATATATATTTAAGGTAGTAGAGAAATAATGTTCCCAGAAATTAAAATTTTCTAGTTCATCTAGAGAGGAAAAAAGTATACGAGAAGCCTCAACACATTTCTACAAATTGCAATATTGAAAGTAGTATGACCGTACCTCAGTCCCAGCTTTTAGCTCAAGTATCTTCTTTTCCACAGCCCCAGCTGCTACTCTTCCAATTGTTTCCTGTGCTGAAGATCTGCCACCTCTTTGCATTTTATAAATGCAGTTATAACACATAAATCACTAAGTTGTATCTTCAAAAGCAAGAAGCATTTAAAGAGAGGCATACTACTCAGCAAATAGGCATGCTTAAACATACCTGAACTAAACGAACACCATATTTGAAGTCATATGTGACATTCACATGAGATGGTTGATAGGCTAATGACATTTCACTGTAATCCTATCAATTTCAGTAAAATGCAATTAAGAAAGAGTGGATTTGGAATTTCGAAAGCTCATGTGATGTAAACAACTATCTTAATTACTTTGTAAAATGCAATGACGAAATTTCTGACACAATCCTATTCTCTATTCAGAGTATAAACTCTGTAAACAAGTGCTCATGATTTTAGTAGACGTAATCATCATAGAGTGAATTGTCCTCGAGAACTTTTATGATTTATCCAATTACTTATCACATACTATTACTATAATGACATATAGTTAGACTTACCAGGACCACATATTATTCCTACAGGTCATAATCATGTTTAAAATTCATCTATTGTTATACAAATTTGTTCATGAAGAAATTTTTCATTATGAAAATGTCACTTCCAGGTTATATAGTACCATCATTCTAAATTCCTCTACTAACTAGCCACAACAAATATTGTTTCAAATCATAAGGTGTTTCTACCTCTCATTTGCTTTAAGGATCAAGAATGCTTGATTCATAGTCAATCTCGAATAAGGGTGTTTCCATTATAGACTTACACAATCTTCATTCTCTTAATGTAATAGTGCCCATGATGCCAGAAGGTGCTGCTATCACTACTTTGCATGCTGCGCTTTTCAAAATCAAATGATTTGCGTCAGACACCCTAAAAATTATGAAGGAGAGGTCCTTGACTATATCATGATGCTCATGATGGGTTTTGAACGTTGTTCAATATCTTAGTTTTTCTACCTTTTATAGGACGAATTTCCTGTAATATGAAGAAATGTGAAATTTATATTCTTGAAAGGATCTGTGAATTGGGTGTCGATAATCTGACCTGTACCCAACCTTACACTATCTCAACTGTTGCAATAAAGTCATTATACCATCTAATGAAGAAATTGATGATAATGAAGCTTTTACTTTTGTAGGTGACAACACACTTACTTCAACTAATGACAATTCCTTCAAATGAGAAAACATAGAAATCAAACTAAGTTGATGTACCTTTGATGTCCTGAAGATGTATGTTGTCTGCCTTCTCATTATGAAGATCAAAATTTTGGAGATGTCACAATAGGTTACTACTCACAATTCAAGTCCTTGGAGAGATAATATTTGAGATGGTATTACTAGGAACTGAGTCTTGATCAAGACTTCTGTTGTAAACCCTTGGACTAGAGAAGTCTTCTTGCGAGTTTGAACTCATTCTACATCAAATGTATACTTATACAACTAGCCTTTCAAACAGTAAAACATTCATGCATGAAACTTAAGTGAGATATGCCAATGACAATTTTGTTCTTTAAGCCCTAGTCCTAATAACAAATATTTATCATACTTATGTTCAATATTCTTGTTCAAAGAGTAGAGGAGAGGCCACAGCTTTCCAACAACTGCTTTTTAGAACCTTAAACAACAACAAATTGTAAACTAGTCCAAAACTTCAAATCAAATTTGAGAGAATTCAGGCCAAATAAATCTCGATCTGTATTGAGGTTGCTTCAAGTGAACAATCCGCAAGACAGGTCGTTTTGTTATAGGGCAGAAGAGAGTGATTAAATAAATCTTCAAACTTAGACAAAAGAACCTTTGTACCGATATTTTTAATCTTCCATTAAAACTCAGATAAGAATGGCTTGCAATCTTTGAAACTTGGATCAACATGAGCTGAATTCATTCTTGAAACTCGGAGAGGCATGAAGTTTTATCAACGTATAACTATGACTCATATAGCCAGGTGTCAAATAGTTGTCAATAAATGCCTATATACTGAGCCCTTAGAGTCTTTAATACACCTTCATGTATCCAATGAATCCCACACCACAATAGGACTATTACTTCTCCAAAAGTCGAAATATTTCAGAGCATACCCACTTGAAGTGACAGACATACAAAATGAAGAATCCAAGATCAAACAAAACCGTTTGTCCTTAAGGAGGTCTGAATGACTGCTTCAGGACTGCGGGAAAGTTTAGCATTTCATTCTTATAGTGGTACTACAACAATACTCCTTGTTTTTCAGAGTATAAGAATGAAGTCAATACTAGGCCTCTTGTTTGATTTGTCCAGACTTCGATGAACTCAATTCCTGTTAAAAATTTTGAGTTGCCTCTTATTCTGACATACAAATAACTGCTAGAATCCTATTCAAAATCATGTCACTACGAAAACTCAACGTTTACTAAAAAATTTCATAGTCAATGTAAGGATCTCAGAGGAAAAAGATCTCCTATGTTATCTCTCATTTCAGCTACATACCTAATGAGTCATGCCTTCAAGGTAGAATATCTCACTTCTCAGTGGTATTGCATTCTCTTCTTGCTTGGGATTTTTGTCACCTATGCTCCAATATACATGGATTGAAATTATAGCATACACTATGGAAATTTTGTAACAAGCCACAGGGCTTAAATGTGTCAACAACTAAACCTTTAATGCTAAATAGTAACATGGCACTACTGCCAATGCCTTTAAGGAGTTACAACTCTACTAGATTTCACCCTCAATACCTCTACTAGATGTCTCCATCATACCCAGTTCGTTTGATAGATAGTTGAGCAGTGCTCAGGTGCAGCCAGACATCTTCATTCTCTTATTATAACAGTACCCATGATGCCTGGAGGTGCTGCTATCACTACTTTGCATGTTGCAGGGCTAAAGAATGTCTATATAGTTAAGATCAACCATGTTGTACAGTCCCTCTATTCTTTGAGTTATGAGACTGATAAATTTGATTACACCCATTACAAATGCAATTATTGGGCTTCTCCCCATTTTGATGTAAATACTGTATTATTCCTTCATATTTTTTTTTCCAAGGAAGCTTCCCTATAGAGTCCAGATCTGCCTATCTGTTCTATTATACTCGGGCAGAAAACCCATCAAACCCTTCTTCAAAACAATATTACACGAGGAAGAAAATGGTAGGATCTGCTGAAAATAGACCTGGATTGGCCAAACCCACCACCACTTAAGGTCCTCCTAAAATGGAAGGCAAAAAGGCAACAGTGCCATCAGGACAAGAAAATTGTTGTCAAGTTCTAGGTGACAATGGGAATGTTGTTTTTTCCATGCCCCAAAGGAATCCACGTGTTGTTGGTTATAAAGAATTTTTTTCTGTTCAATTGTCTAGTGACAAGGAAATATGTGCACATTAGCAAACAATCAACATTTTGTACAAGATTCTCAACCTGTGAATAGACCTGATGAGAATCTGTGGGTGGGAACAAAGAAAAAAAATACACTCTCATTACAGGGAACAATAAACATCAAATTGTGCATGAAGTTGATATGGAAGATCAGATGACATTAGAGCCGACTATACCTTCTCTGGTTCAGACTGAGGAAAGTGGTGAAGTGGAAATGGTAGATTCAATTGATCCAATGTCAAACGTCAACGAGGCTGATGCATGAGATCCAATAGATGTTTCAGAATATATACAAGACATTTATAGTTTGTATAAAACTAGGGAGAATTTTAGTTGTGTTCCACATGACTACATGTCCCAGCAATTAGACATAAATGAGAGAATGAGGGTTATCCTGATTGACTGGCTCATTGAGTTGCACATGGAGTTTGAGCTCATGGATGAAAATTTATTTTTGACTGTCAACATTATCGACAGATAAATTTCAAGACAGAAAGTGATGAGAAAGAATTTGCAGCTTGTAGGTGTCACCGCCATGCTTTTGGCATGCAAGTATGAGGAGTCCTCTGTTCATGTGGTTGATAACTTCGTTCTTACCTCTAACAATTCATACACTAAAGGATAAGTTTTACAAATGGAGAGATTGATACTTAGTACTCTGCACTTCAATATGGCAGTGCCAACTCCTTATGTCTTCATGAAGAGATTGCTGAAGGTAGCTCAATCTGATGAAGAGATAGAGAGATTGTCTTTTTTCTGCATGGAGATTTTCCTGGTGGAGTACGCTATGTTCAAATATCAACACTCCATGCTTATGGTGGCCGCAGTTTATATTGCAAAATGTACCCTGAAAAGAATTCCATGTTGGATTGGAAGTATTGAATGCAACTTTGGGAATCTTCCAAGATGATGGTGCATTATCATCAGAAGGTAGGGGAAGGAAAGCTCACTAATGTTCACAGGAAATACTCTACCTCCAAATATAACAAGATAGAACCAGCTATATTTATCAGAGACATGGTCCTCTAGGATACTAACAGATTAACAATTATTTTATAGCATGGTTTACTAACTATGCAAGCTCATGTCATGTCTTTTATTAGGTTTTTATTTTATGCATACGTATTGTAGTTGGAGTTCATATGCTAAATTATGCTTTGAAGTGATCATGATGAAATCCTAATTCTTTGATGGACAAGAAGAGCACTGGCTTAAGTTTAGTACCATAAGGATTTCCAATAACTGTTGAAACAAATATATTGATGGTGTCTCAAGGGCTGGCTCAAAGCACTGAATCTTCCTCTGACCCGCAAGCTACTGGGGGTATATCTGGTGGAGCACCTAGTAGTGGGGCTAGTAGCAATCTGAATACACAAAATGGATCCATTGTATCGAGTACAAGTAGAGGGCCAGCTATAGTGCCAAGTTCTATGTTGCCTATTGATGTTTTTGCTGTATTACAAAGCCCCTATTGGATTCGTGTCATTTACCGCAAGAAGTTTGCAGTTGATATGTGATGCTTTTCTAGTGATCAAGTATGGTTGCAGCCAGCTATACCACCTAAGGGTGGTGCTCCTAAAGGAGACTCAATTATCTATCCAAAATTTCAGCAAGTTATCATGAGGTATGTTGATGCCAGATTAAATACTATGGAAACTCATCTTAATCCACATTTAGGGATCCCAGGAACTTCAGATAATTCAACTATGAATGTTGGGAAGTCTCTCGTCGGTAGTGCCAATGAAGTAGGCACTGTTTCTCTTGGAATTTCTCAAGCAACACCATTAAACCGAAGGGAAGACATTATATTAAATAGAGTAACTAACATAAAAAATGCATTGGAAATGCAATGTCTGGTAGCACATAAAGTGGGAATGACTTTGGTTGAGTTTCGTAAGACTGAAGGAACTGGTCTGGCAGTGGATGAGGATGAAGAGAGGTGTATTTATGTTCAACTTGGGAATGATAGTGGTTATGGAGGTGGTTGGGTCCCTCTTGCTTCTCTTAAAAATGTTGTACGCGGCATTGCGAAGTATCTTGGAATTCTATGGTCATTTTACCAGTTACTAGACATTCTGCGCTCGACTTTGAAAGTAGATGGAGAATTGGTTAATTACTTATTCTATGACCAAATCTGATTTTTCGTGTCAGGGGCCATGTGTATGAACTATGAAGTAAGTTTTCTTGGTTTAGGAGGACAAAATAAACTTCCAATTCAGCTTCGTATGCAAGGTATAAGTGTGGATAATTATAGCATGTAAATGCTAGCACAGCAGCAACAACAACCACTACCATGAAAGCAAACAAATAGCCAATATGAACTAGACTTTCATGAAATTGATGAACTATGTGACTTTTTTAGTAGGGGCCATGAGTATGAAGTAAGTTTTCCTGATTTAGGAGGACAAAATAAAATTCCAATTCAACTTCATATGCAAGGTCTAAGTGTGGAGAATTAAAACCTATACACACTAGTGCAGCAGCAACACCAACCACTACCACAAAAGCAAACAAATAGCCAAGATGAACTAAACTCTTAGTAAATTGGTGAACTATGTGACTTTTTTAGCAGGCGAGTTGTATCGGAACCATATGATGCATTTAAAATTGCTTCCTTTGTCACATTGTTATTGATGCCAATAGGAGTTCTTCGAGAATTTTTGAAGCTCATTGCATCGAAGCAGGGAATAGCTCAAGATCAGGGTGTTGATATAGTTCCCTCAAAAAGGCCCCGTGTTGAATTATGCTTAGACAGTCACTTACATATGAATTCTTACGCAGTAATGTCTCTAGACAATGCAGATCTAGATTTTTCAGATAAAGCAGCCAGTGCTCTGTCAAAGAGCAACATTTATTATGATCGCCCACACAATGCAGTGGATTTTGAGATCATTTTTTTCCTTGATCCTGCCTATTTTTATCGTGTAGATGCTGCCAGGGGTGCAAGTGGGTTGCTTCAATGTGTTTCCTTAAGATTGAAATATGCTTTTGGTGAAAATCTAAACGTGTCTCTTCTAAGCATAGAAGGTAGTCATCATGGATGTGCCAATGGGCCTTGTATTGAGGATTGGGAGCGCTATAAACAGAGAGTAGCTAAATCAGTGAAATTTTTTGGATGTGGAAGTGGAGTTTGTGGGAGTTCAATGGATGTTAGTCAAGGAAGACTACAATCTATGGATGAAACAATAAAACATTACTTTCAATCTTCTTTTCTTCATCACTGATAGTGGGCAACCGGTAACACCTTCTGCAGGTGGATTCATGACTTGAGGTTTTACTATTGTACTATTGACTTGTCCATGGCTTCTTTCTTATCGTCCACACAATCTAGTGGATTTTTGGTTTACTGTAGTCCTTGATCCTGCTTCTATTCATGATGTAAATGCTGGTAGTGCAGCTTGGTTTATTCGTTGTGTTCCTGGAAGGTTGAAATATGCATTTGGTGAAAATCCAAATTTATTTTCGAGTGGATATTTCTAGAAGTGAAAGTGGAACAAGTGGGATTTCAGTGGAAATTTGTTAAGGAAACTACACGTTTTAGCTAAAAATTCCAGCACTCATAGCAATATTCTTTAATTCAGCTCCAAAATTTGTACATGGTAACACTCTCTTTAGGTGGCTTCGGAGCTTGAGTTCTTATTATTTTACTATAGCCCTGTTTGTGGCTTCTTCATCTTCATCTTATAGCACCATTCAGTGAACTGTGGATAATGTTGGAGAGTCTATCTCTATGAAAATTCTTGACAAAAGATGAAGGATCTTTGGCAGAAATAATCCATCTGCCTGAAGATATTGTTACATAATGCATTCTAATTTTGTTCCATCTAATATCTCCTATTTATAGCATGGTCAAATATTTCAGATGCAGCTTTGACTAACAACAACTACATTCTTTTAACCAAATTTTTGGCAATGCCAACTTTCCTGCAACTTTGTTCCTGTACAGAAAAATGATTCACTCTGGCTTGTAATTTGATTTTGATGTGTATTAGACAATCCTTTTGTCTCCTATGTGATTTACGTTGGTTATGAAATTCTGTATCTATTACAAGTCGAATATTCTTGTCAAAGTTGTACTATTCCTTGTATCTTCATAATCTTTAGTAGATGACTGTCATGTGACAATTTAGTAACGACTAATATACATGGAAACTCACCAACTATCATGGCTATGATTGCAAGCAGAGCTCCCAGACTACCATAGGAGAACTTGATGGACATGTTACTTTGAAAATAAATCTGGTAAAAAATATGTCTGGGAAATAAAATTTGAGCATTATAAAAATAATAATATCTTCAAATACTTGTCATGTTTATATCAAACATATTTTGTATAGAAACTATGTATTGATTTCTATAAATGTTGAAAAACTGAGACATGGGTTTCAAGTGTCTATCCATATTTCTGTCTAGGCTTTGTGAAGTTTGCAATAATTCTTTTGTTTTCATGAGAATAATTGTGCAACAGTATGATGGAACACTTCTGGAGTCAAAGGAAATTGATTATAAATTTTTACTCAATGGTGCTGCAGAAAATGGTGTCCAAGGATGGTGGGAAAATGATAAATAAAATCCCTAACTTATAAATACAGTACTTATGGGAAAAAGATAAATAGGATCACTGATCTGTGGTGTCCAAGGATAGTGGAAAATGATAATGATAAATAGGATCACTAAATTATAAATATGTCACTTGATGGTCATGAGGGACCCTAAGAATCTCAATAAGAAGTCCTTAAAAAGGTGAAATTTTATGTCTTAAAAGTAGTCCCTGGGAAACCATTGGAGAGGTGATGAATGTTTTTAAAATGCACGGGTGATTTCTTTTTATCAACTAAATCCTAGACTTCATGCTTGAGCCTCTATTGAGCTATAACAAGGAACATAAACCCTTGGCATTTATTACGTAGCAACCCTTGGTCATCGTAGACCATTTGACCCAATGACCTGGAACCAGTGTCTTTATTCTACTTTTGGAAATCTCTAAGGGGCTATTGAGATAGGATCTTGGAAGGTGAGTTTACCATGCTTGGTTTTGTCATGATGGTAGCTTTTGCAGTGGCATTAAACGGGGCTTGCCTGTTCTCTTGGACATTTGTTTATAGCTTCTTCAATGCCTCCTCCTTTGTTGTCAAATCTTGGTAACTAAGCAATCATTTATATGAACATCTCCTCTTACCAATTACCTAGCTAAATGAATTTGCTTCATATTTTCAAGAGTTGCAATATGCTCTTGTATAATTCTTGCCTCATGTTTGTGAAAGAGTCTTAGCATTTGGCTAGTTCGTTTTCCAGCTCATGTGCTTTTTGCATCTAATATCAACTTTCCTCTTGGATATATCTATTTAAGTCTCTTAAGTCTTCAAGCCTCTCCCCATTCAAATCTTTTCCCATGCTAGATGTCCTTCAACTCAAATTGCTAAGAAGTATTGACATTAAGAATTTTTGAGGCATCTTAATTTTGACTGTGTTAACAACTGAATTTAGATTATAGCAGCATCAAAAAAGTGGACCTAGGAATTTTTTGTTACTTGGAGTCTTGATACAGTTCTTTTGGAGTATCACTCAGAGACTATTTGGAGCACTCCCAAAGTCATCATCTATAACAGTCACTAAACATTTTAGATGCAACATTTGGTTTTGACACGGAGAATTCTTTGGAGCAGTATTGTTGAATTTTATTGAAGCACTTACTTTAGAACATCCTTGTTGAAGATTGTAGAAGCATCATTTGGATAGTCTCATTAAAAAAAAAAAAAACCCTTTGGAGTAGTCTTGGAATTTTGTTAAGGAAACTACACATTGTGGCTGAAACTTCCAACACTCCTAGTGATCTTCTTTGCTTCAGCTCCAAAAGATGTAAATGGTAACACTCTCTTTAGGTGGATTCACAACTTGAGTTCTTATTATTTTACTATAACCCTGTTTGTGGATTCTTCATATTCTTCATGCACCATTCGGTGAACTGTGGATAATTTCGTAGAGTCTACTTCTATGAAAAGGCTTGACAAAAGAGGAAGGATCTTTGGCAGAAACAATCCATCCGCCTGAAGATACTGTTACATAATGCATTCTAATTTTGTTCCATCTAATATATCCTATTTATAGCATGTAAAATATTTTGGATGCATCTTTGACTAACAACAACTGCATTCTTTTAGCCAAATTTTTGGCAATGCAAACTTTCCTGCAACCTTGTTCCTGTATAGAAAAATGATTCACTTTGGCCTGTAAGTTGATTTTGATTTGTATTAGACAATCCTAATTCTTCAATCTTCTTTTACTTCCTAAGAACGACACTGGTAGATTGTGATCATGATATGTTGAGATTGTCTGATCTCTTTATCTATCAGAAAAAGAAGTGAGCATGCTCATCCTCCTCCATTGGAGTGATTAGGGATCAAATTTAATATT
>JAXQQM020078177.1:0-15035 GCA_034641835.2 Pinus albicaulis | reverse complement strand
ATCCGTTAGAGTCGGCTCCTGCGCCCTCCGTCGTAGATCATTCCTCTTATTGCATTTCATTGTTTAGGTGTCTCATTTCGCTCATTCATCCGCATTCCATTAGGGGCACACCATTGGATCGACTAAGGGTTGGTTCTCGTTTGTTTTTTCCTCATGCTTGTACCGCCGGTTGGTGAAAATCCTCTCCAAATTTATCAAAGTTCGGCTCATGTCATTCACAAGCCATAAATGTATATTTTGGTCAAAAAGAGTCTTTGGTTTTTGAGTCTAGGGTTTAGTCTTTTGACATGTTCATAAAATGCTCACAAAGCCATGAGGAGGATTTCAATAAGTTTTCAATTCAAAATTTTCATCATTAAATATGCTCGAGAGGACATTTCTTTTTCAAAACTCTGTTTTGAATAAGAAATTGTCGAATTCATTTTTTGTAATAGGATGTATTTTTCCGCCATGAATATTTCAAAGCAGAATCTGCTTTTCCTTTGCCAAAGTTCAACACCAACATCCCTGCAAAAATCAAATAATTTCATCAGTCCAAACTTAGAAAATCAGCGAAAAAGCAGAAGACAGAAGTTGAATTAAATGGAAAAGTGCCAAAGTTAAAAAAAAAAACATTACAAAATGGGTTTTTGGAGAAGAAAAATGAAAACCAACTTTATATAAGATTTTTCTCAAAGTCATATGTCCATTTGCATCAAGTTTCGTTCATAAAATCTCATTGGGAAGTCGAATTTCAAAGTTGGAGAGCAAACTGTGTTTTAGAGAGGTCGTGGATCAGAAATCTAAAGATCAGACAAGTACAAGATAGGAAACAAAGGCCACGCACTAAATCGACACCTACGATTGGCCAATGTTCACAGCAGTATTTTTCCAGAAGGGCGCGCACACCCAAAGGCCGCAATGCAATGGGAGTGCGCACGACGCACAAGGTTCTAAAACCAAAATTCATCACGCCTACAAACAAAATCAAAAAAATTTCATTTTTCAAGGCTCTAAGCAAGTTTTCCAACCGGGATGGAACTGCAATGTAGTTCGATCTTTTCATGGACCGAGGTGCTTGTTGGATGTAAACTGGAGAGCGGAAGGCTACTCGCATGCGCCTAGTATACATGAGGGCCATGCCGAATCAGGACGTGAGTTTCTTTGACACTGATGCCACAAGTGGGGAGGTGGTGTCTGCAATCACCAACGACGTTATTATAGTGCAGGATGCCATTTCTGAAAAGGTTGGGAATTTTTTCACTTCATCAGTCGATTCATTGCTGGGTTCGCAGTGGGTTTCTTGACGGTGTGGCAACTCATTCTGGTCACGTTGGCGATTTTTCCTTTGATAGCACTTGCAAGGAGGCTGTATGCCTTTGTTGTGACCGGTCTCATGAGTCGGAGTCGATAGGCTTATATTAAAGGCCGGGGGGATTGCTGAAAAGTAATTGGGAATTTGTGCACGGTGTATGCATTCGTCGGGGAGGACAAGGCTGTTAATTCATACAAAAATTCTCTGCAAGAAACATATGAAATTGGAAGAAAAGAGGATGAAAGAATTAAACAAATTGCGAACAAAGATTACCGTAATACAGGTGGAAGCTGGAATAACCAAATTTGACAGCAAACCTTTAGTGACATCTACTGATCTGTGAAAGTACCTGAAATTTCATATGGCTCTATTCATTAACTATAGGTTTCATCTCCCTTTTTCTATGAATATATATCTGGGAGGTTTGTGAGGAGACAAGAAAAGTTCTTGTTTGCCCAGTTTGCTATTTGCAATGGCTCCCAACTTAAAGTTTATAAGTTTTTCGCGCCATTTCTTTAGACAGAATTTGTCTTTGGATGGTTAGAGTTGATCACATTAAGTGAATAGCTTTTGGTAGAAAAGCATGGATTAGTTATCATGTCGGACATCTGAAATATTTTATCATCTGCACAATTCAGAATCACATTGGCTTCGCAGTTGAATGCTTTCTTTTGAGCAGCACTTTAAAACCTCTGATCATCATTGTTAATCCCATTAGCTAATTCCAAAAGCGTCGATCGAGCCAGATATCTTATGTGCTATGGCTCCAAAATCCATTCAGAAGGTTCTCAAGTGAGGCGGAATTTTAGTTTAACAGGTATTTTTTTTGGTTTGTTCAAGCGGCAAAAGGGAAAGCAGACAGTCAAAACTAAAATTAAACGCAGAATACCTACCACAGCAGAAAAATAGGAACATATTGCCTATGTTTGTCTTCAGTTATGAGATCTACGCTACAGGTGTTGCCTCCTCGTAGGTTATCAAACAGATTTCAAGTGTAACGCAGCTTTTGAAGATTATTTGGCTTTTGTTCTCTATTTTTAGTTTTCAGTTCTTGAGCTATTGTAACAGCTCATCTGTCTGTCGATCCATATTCTTACAAATTGGTCCTATTTATTATTGTAAATCATTTGTGAGGGGGGAGTTCTGGGAGAAGTGTGGAGGAAAACTTCGTTGTACATTTTTTGACAGAGAATTAATGAAAGGTTGCAGCTCTGGTTCATGAGATTCCTATGGTGTGAGTTTAGCAAATGTTTTTTCTTTCTGTCTCATATGTATCTCGTTATGTTTTACTATTCATTCATAATCATTTATAGATGAATGCTTTTAAGTAAGAAAGGTAGAGTCCAGTTTACTGCTCTGCCTTGGGAAAGTGTTCATGTTCTATGTTTTCTTCTATTGAAAAGGATTCATGTATTTATGCCCTTTTCACCCTCAACAATCTTTCCACTCCATGGTAGTTTGATGTTACCTTGAGTCCTAGTTTGGTTTTTATTTGGAAAGACAATTATCCCTAGGTTATCTCAAGATAGTTATGTAATTTTGATTATAAATATGGCTCGGGAAACCGAGGGACAAGGTTAGATTTTGTATTTGACTACTAGATTTCAGAAGTACGAAAAACACTCTGTTTTGAAGTAATTTCTCTCTAATGCAAGAAGTATCACTTTATTGAAAGCACTGAGTCAATCTTGAAGTAGATTTTGCGTGCTACTCTGGTGGTAGAGGGCCCCTGCCTCCTGAGCAGCCTTGTTTATACGGTTTAGATAAGTATTTTAGTCTCGTTTTTTTCATTTCTAGCTTAAGCACATTTATGAAGTTTATGTTTCATGCTTGTTTACATTGATCATCACAGCTAGACTTACTCTTATAAACTCTTCCAAAATATCATCACGATGAATAAGGCATAGCTATGGTGTTGTAGGTTTTAGTTGCATTTCCTTTCGAATTTTATGATTTATGCTTGTTTATACTAAGTGTCACAGCCGGTCTTACTCCTACAAACTCTTCCAAAACATCATTAACAATGAATAAGAAACAGCTGTGGTATCTTAGATTTTAATTGTATTTGCTTTCAAATCTTATGTTTATGTTCAATTGCACTGAATAATACAGCCAGAATTGTTTTTACAAACTCTTCCAAAATATCATTCACATTGAACAAGATGGGTTGTAGAATTCCAATAGACTAGCTGCATGTTAGTTTAGTCATAACACTTCGGAGGATGATTTCATTTAGTTTAGCTCTGTCACTACATTTCAAGTTTGATAATGGCATTTTAATTTAACTCTGTTCACTGTACTTCAAGTAGATTAGTAGCATTCTAGTTTAGTCTTAGCTCATTGTATTAGCATTCCAGTTTAGTTGTTATCCATTGCATTTTAAATTGTATTAGTTGTTAAATTTAGATACCACGGTCTTCATTATTTACAAAAACTTCTTTTGTTCCAACCTCATATTAATACATAATCATCTGGAAAGAAGCTAGTATCAGTCTAAGGCCTGGAGTATTTTGCAACCTTTTTACCATTTCACAAATAAGCCTTTTCTCAAGGACCATTCTAAAAAGAAATCTATAACTTTTGAGTGAGGCCTAGTGGTGCTAAATTGAGTTGCAGAACAGAATTAGAAGTTAGTTTAGAGTAAAAATCTTATTGTGCTACAAATGTTCTTTTCCAATTATGTTCCAATAAACCTTTAATCATGGATGAGATGTTGTAACATTGTAAGTTGATTGTTTATTTAGGAGAACTTCATTCACACTTAACTTGTCCATTTCTCAAGCTCTTCCAACACATTTTTAATGAATGAATTGGATAAGTTCAAGCTCATGTTGTGATTTATTTCCTTGCAATGAAGTCATTATCAAGCTTTGCATTTGTTGTTTTCCAGCCATAGTTTAGGCTTTGTTCTATTTTAGTATTTGCATTTGTTGTTTGCCATCCATAGTTTAGGCCTTGTTCTGCTTTAATATAACCAATAGCTTCTTTTCACCAACATTTAGTTCTTTCCCTTTTCAAACATAAAACCATAAAACCAAAAACATCAGAAAACACTAAACACAACGTAGTGAGAAACAAATACCTAGGCACATATAGTGCACCACACTTCAATAGTTTACCAACCCTGGTTGACAATTAATGAACTCAATTTAGGAACACTAGGTTGAGCACAAACATTTTGGCGCCGTTGCCGGGGAAGTGTAACTAGGTAGCCTTGTTTCTTAACTCCCAAAAAGGTCTTTACAGCCCTCCGTCAAAGATCATTTCGCTTTTGCATATTCATTCTTAGGTGTCTCGCTTGTTCCACTTCGTTGCATTTCACTAGGAGCATGCCACTGACTGACGAGGGGGTCTGGTTGTCATGTGTTTCCTCATGCTTGTACCTGCAGGGCTATTTAGAAATTTTTCAAAAATTACTGAAGTGCATTGTCATTTCTTTCATGGTCATTAAATGTCAGTTTCGTTAAAAAGAGTTGTTAGTCCTAGAGTCTAGGGTTTTCGAGTCTTTGCATATATGTCATAAAGCCCGCAGGCCATGAGGTTGGTTTCGCAAGTTTTGATTTCATATTTTTATTATCATAAGCATTTGAAAACATTTCTAGTCCAAAACTCTGTTTTGGAACTAGAAATTGTTTAATTCCATTTTTGTAATAATTGTATTCATTTCACCATGAGAAGCTTCACTGCAAGCCTCTGATCTTTTCCTAAGCTAAAGTGTCGCATCCCTGCAAAAGACAGCAAATTTATCAGTCCAAAAACTCAGAAAAGCCAAAGAGAAACATTGTATTAAAAGATCAAATGACAAAGTGCAGAAACATTATGAAAGTGGGTTGTCAAATAAATTTGAAAAGCAATCTGATTTGATGAGATATTTATTTCATATATAAACATGACAATCAAACTTATTTGCCAAAAATCCGCAAGGCAGAGGTCGAAGTCAAGTTTTTGAAGGCCGTAGGCAAGTTTTCATAGTTCTGGACAGTGTTTGGAGGGCGCGCGACCCACTTGAACGGGCGAGACCCACTTGAGGGGCGCGACCCACTTGAGCGCCACAGCCAGTGTAAATTTGAACGGGTGAGACCCACTTGGGGGGTGCGACCCACTTAAACCAGCGTGCGACCCACTTAAATCAGAACCCAGAAAATTTGTTTTTTGCGCCCAGATTCGATTCTAGTCGACTCCAAAAGCTTTCAAACAGGTTTTAATCATTGCTCATTCGATTTTTAATATGGTTTTGATGTCATTGATGTTGGGGAAACAAGCCATCCTTGGAGAAAATATATGAACCCTTCATTCACATGCAAGTTAATTCTGTAAGGGTTTTGAAATTGTATGGACAGTTTTGTGGAAAATTTGAAAACCTTCAAATGGTGGATATGTTCACACCCTAGCACGTTGTATAGATGATCCTCACGCCCTCAGTTATCATCTTGTCGTTGCTGTTCATGCTCTTTCATATTTTGCACAGTCTTATGTCGACTAATTTATAGCCCTCATTACCATAATATCACCATTGTTGTTGTTATCATTATATTACCACTGTGATAGTAATTTGTGTCACAATGGTCATGGTCTTCTCCCTGTTCTCCAGTTCATGAACACCGTCCTCTACTTTTTTGCTTCTTTGACAAACTTTGCCCATCATTACCAAAAGCTTGCCCCATACTTTGCAGCTGGCATTCATTTGTGAAACTCACTTATAGTCAAAACAGTGATAGTTTTCATGCCACTAAAACAGAGCCATCTTCATTGTAATTTTGTTTTCCTATGATACTTTGGCAGTGGGTGATATCTATTGGGTGTTGAAACATACATTATAACTTTTTTTTCACTGCATCTATATCAGTATACATATTGCAAATATCTTGTTCAAAGCCATGTCAGAGACAGAGTCAGATTATGAGCAGGAGTCGGACAGTGATTCCACGACGGAGGGTAATGTGCCACGGAGGCCTCACCAAGGTGGCAAAGGTGGTGATCATTGCAGGGAGGAGCCTACTTCTTTGGCTCAGTTGCAGGCATGTTCATTAGCAATGGATTGTTTTCGGTATCTGTCATGTTTTCGATTTTGTGAGATGATTTCACAAACCCAGCTTAATCATGAACTAGCTCGCCTGTTTGTTCTTCATTTACGTAATGGCTGTGTAAATCTCGCTGGAGTAGATTTCTTTTTGTCACCAATGACTATTGCTCAGGCCACTGGTATACCAATTGTAGGAGAGGAATGGAACAAACGACAGCATTTAGAGAAAACCTACTATCAGCCATACATCAAACCTGAGTATATGAGGCACTTGGGCAGAGTTTTTCCTTTCAGATTCCTGAGGGATGAGTTTGCACCACTGATGAAACTCATCATTCGGTATTTCAGTTGCGAGGGCAGATTCGCACGTCTCTTTGTGTACCATGTTCGTTTGTTGATGCACTTCACAAGGGTACGTATGATGAACATTCCGTATTTTATGTATCGCAACATAGAGAAGATGGTGATTTTTGTACAGAAGAAGAGCCCAGCACAGCAGCATAGAAGTATATATCATTACGCCTTGATCAAGATCATAGTGTTACATCAGTTGGCACAGCAGGGCATCACTTGGGAGGATTTCATCTCCCGTGACTTTTTCACAGTGTCACAGCCGCCTCCCGAGGTAGTTTATGGTGTGAGAGAGCCTTCACACCAGCCGGAAATTCCTGAGGTTGGGCAGATCAGTGCTCCATTGTTTATGACATATCAGCGAGGCCACAGGGCCTTATTTGCAGCCACACGGCGAGTATTATCTCCACCCAGGGTGGAAGGGGTCTTGCCGACTTCATCAGCAGAGCGAGTATTATCTCCACATGATGTGGAAGGGGTCTCGCCTTCTTCTTCAGCACAGGTACAGATATAGGACAGGGGCAAGAAGCCCATGCATGATGAGGGTCCATCAGGAGGCCGGGACACGGATTTCATGATCATTGATGTTGATGCGAGCTCTCCTAGCTCGAAACTGAGGGAGATCATCCAGGAGCAGAGGGCCGAGAATGACACGCTGAAAGATCAATTGAAGAAAGCTCAGTGGGTGATAAACTATCTAGAGCAGCACAACAAACAGCTTGAGGATGAGCACACACTTTATGAGCTGAGGCGAATCTGTGAGGATCAACAGTTGGCCCGGAAGAGACCTGGTGACATGACTCCAATCGATCGAGATTCTGTTCTCACGCATGTCAACATCCATTTGGAGAAGTTGCTGGCGAAGGCCAATAGAGAGAAAGACCTGCTTCGTCACATGAAAGGCCATTATTGGGCTCGCATGCATGTCTGCAAAGCGAGAATGAAGATTCTGAAAAGGAGGTTGAGCGAAGCACTAAAACGGCGGAAAAGGCCTGATCCACTCCGGATTTTGGCCGAGGCTTCATTGGCTGGGCAAGATACATGATGGAGGGTCTTCGCTCCGAATTTGAGCAAATTCGGAGAAAATTTTGTCATTTTGAAATTTTTTTTGGTCTAAAAACAGGTTTTTCGGTTAAGCGGGTAGCACGCCCATATGCTCATTTTCTTTTTGGGACACTTGCTGAAGGAAATTTTTTCATTTTTGGATTTTTCATGGTAATTTATGCATCCTCAGGCATTGCCGAAACATTTCATCAGATTCTGGATGGCCAAAAAGCTCAAAAACACCATGAAAACCCCCTTGCTGCCACCTTTTGCATCAGCAGAAAGTACTTCTGGGAGAATGAAGTTGTGAAGGGTCAACTGAGCTCCAAATTGGGAAATTCCACTTGGGTTGGATAGCCAACATCTAGGGCTTTCCAACGAGCTATCATGAGCTCAATTTGGATGCTGGGAAGTACCTCAAACTCATGTTGAAAGGCGCGCGACCCACTTGTTTTAGGGGTGAGACCCACTTAAATTTTTGGCTGAATTTTCAACTTCCAGCTCAGATTTTCGGCCAGTTTGAACCATTTTTGCTTGTGGATGAAATTTTTGGGTTTTCATGATGTAAATTGATGGTTGGCATGTAACTTTGACTTATTTTTACCTATTCTAGAAGATTCACTCTCAAAAAAGTGAAAATCATGTAAATGAATCAGTTTCCACTCTTTTAGAGGCAAGTTGTTAGCTGCCTAGTGTTGGGCCGTTAATATGCCATTATTATTATCACTTGTGAACGCTTATTCCACCCATTTCTACCATTCTTCATCACGTCATTTATTATAATTTATTATTTAAATCCATTTTATGATGATTTATGCTTCTATGAATGAATGTTATTTATTCTCCTTTATTTATAATAAATTGATGATTATGAATTATTTTATCAATGATAGTTTTAATAAGTTGGTTATAACATTATTCACCATTTTTAGCCTCCAAGATAATTTCCAGATTGAAGATTTGATCATTAAAAGTACCAACTCAGAAATGCGCTGGAATAAGGAGTGACAGTTTTGCGGTTGAGATTCTGAGCAAATGAAGACGAATCTGGAAAATCCGGAACATGGGTTTTGTCCAGAACGGACCCAATTAACTTTAATAAAGAACGGTTTGCCCAAATTCGGCTTGTACTGAGAGAAACGCAGGGTTCTTTGAGCACGATTTTCTCAGATCTGTGGTTGCGGCCGTCCTCCAAATCTCAGCTACAAAGCCAAATTCGACTTGCTGTTGTTGAAAGAGGGATGTAAATCTATTTTCTTGTTGATCAATTAGTTGGAAGAAATCCAATATTGTTATGGGAGATTGTATTTACTATTCAATTTCTCCTCCTTCTGATTATAAAAGGAGAACATGTATTGTGTATTGGGGGAGGGAGAGACTTTTCTTATTGTAATTTGCAGAATTGTGCATCGGCTCTTGTTAAGAGAGTGTGAGCTGTTTGTAAACATTATTAATGCCTGATTAATAAAAGAGTTCACTGTTGTTCCATTTCTCAAGCGCTGGAGTAAAGCACAGCAACGCTTCACCGGTGGTTGAGGGCCCGGCCCTGGTGGAGCGATCTGCTGTTTGTATTTCTATTAGTTTATTTCTGTTGTGTGAAGTTCTTTTATTACAATTAAAGAATTGAGTTATTGCTAATTGGATCAAATACAGAGTCATTGTTATTCCATTCTTTACAAGAAGCATGATTCATGATTCAATTGTTATAAAATGTTGTTTTTATGTATCTAATTCCAGTTGTTGTTCCTTTTGTTTATGAATTACGATAGTTGATTGTTGCGTGGCTGTCGACAGGATTAAAGAGTAGAAATCTAGTTTGCTTGGTTATGAATTGAATTCACTATTTATTTTACGCTGCTATTCAATTCCTGTTCATTGCTTTTAGATTGCTGTTCCTTTCCAGTTTGCGTTTTAGATTTCATTTCCTTTGAGTTGTTTCACTTGCTTTGAGATCTATAAACTGTAGAGGGCAGAGCTAATCATTCCAGGTCCCCAGATTTGGTCATCTCACATCGATTTCTAGGGGAAAGAGTTATTACTACTGCATCCCTAATCGATGTCTAGCAAGGTTGCTATAGTGTAGTCTTTACATTTCTGTCATTTGCAATTAGATTTCTTTTCAAGCAGATTTCTTTTCAAGCATTCATTATTTCTGCATTTGTATTTCTATACTACATCTTCACAAACATTACTCTTGAGTAAATAGCCGCCTCAGACTGAGTACATTCTTGAAATAAAAAGTCGTCCCTGGGTTAACAATTAATGTGAGGTAATTAGGAGTTACAAAGACACCTTTTTATCGCTCCACATTTTGGCGCCGTTGCCGGGGAGAGTGTAGCCATTTCTAAAGAGTAGTGTGAATCTGATGAGTGCCTGCTAGGGAAAAGTTGGATCTTAAAAACGGAAGGTAAGAACCTACGTGCGGAGCATGTAAAAGCCCTGCTCCACTGTCCGCTTTCCTAACAGATTTGTTGTTGCTTTGTTGGATAGAAATAGATGTTTGAATTTTTGTGTGAATGACTAGGGAAAAAATAGAAATTTTGAAAAATGAATCACATGATTTCATTCAAGTGGTGATGTAAGCACCACCCATTTCACTAACTAATTGACAGGAACATTGGAAGAAGGAGCTTTGAAAGAACACATGAAAGACATCTTCTGTTATGGTAAGAAACTGTCCAACATTTTTACTTTTGAATTTCCTGCTCAACTAATTCCACACCCTCACCGCAATAAACCAGTACAACATACTTACAGTGTTGAACTGCCAAATTTACCCACCCTTCCCACCCATTCCATCTCACATGCGCCATTAGAGAAAACTTACAATGAAATTCAGAATGTTTCAAATTCAAAAATTGTAGAAGTTATGGAAGAAAATGAGCTTACTTCTAGTTTGCATCAACAAACCATTTTAAAAGCTCAAGAACCTCATGATATGATGGGAAATCAAGAAAATAAAGGATATATTGAAGATTGGTTTCACTCCATCACTTGTTGCAACATTGCTCCACACTTCAACAATTTTTGACTCCATCTTTTCAAGGGAAGTTGGCTTCTCATACCCTAATTTTTATCAACATGTATTTTTCAAAGTTGGGTATGTGCATACTAGAGGCCTTATTTCTAAAATGGTTCCACTGGAAATACTCTTATACATAAACATATTCGATTCTCAAAGAAGAGTAGGATAGTGGAGAAAATAAAATAAAATAAAATAAGGACATAAATAAATGCATTTTGTTTTTTGTAAAAATAGTTGTTTTTTTTGTTGCAACACGCTATTGAAATCAACATCGGTGATAAATATTTCAATTTATTTGTGTATGTAGATGAATTATATTGCAAATAACAATTATATAAACACTTATATTCATTTTTTATCACCAATTTGAAAAAATGCTTGAATATCATTTTTTTGGCTTGCGGGCTTGATGAACTTTCTGGAAAAACAGTCGGGACAGTCATGTTTTGAGGGACCAAAAATGAATATTTTTAAAACCTATTTCTACCCTAGGTAGCCCTTGATATCTACTTTCTAACCCAATTTGAATCAGTCAATTTGGATTTGAAACGAAAAAGTTAGAACCAAAACATTGACCGGATGTCTAATGGGCAGCTCAGGAACAGAGTTGGGACAGTCAGTTTTTGGAGGCCTAAATGAATGAATTTTTAAAACCTGTTTCTATGGTAGATTCCCCTATGAATATAGTTTACAATGAAATTGGAATCACTCCTTTTCGATATCGTATGGGGAATTTATGATCAAAATACTGACTGTCTATCGTAAATCATCACCCTTAAAACTATGTCTTTCCGGCTGTTCCTTACAGTGTTTGACCTATAAATTCTTCTTTTCTTCAAAACCTGTTTCTATTGGAGATAAATAAATGAATCTACTTTCATTTCCAATTTGAATCATTTGAATCCGACATCAAACGAAGAATCTATGCTTGAAATATCAATCGTTGGTCTAGATTGGGTAATCGAAAATGACTCTATTATGCAGGTTGTTCTAAACAAATTTGACATATCATAGCATTGAATTTTTAAAACCTGTTGCTACTGGAGATAACCCTTTGAATTATCTCTCATTTTGCTTTGGAATCACTCAATTTAGACGAAAAACAAAGAAGTTGTGATTAAAACACTGCAGGTTAGCATGATTGGCCACTGCTCTCCCGCAGGTGACAGATAAATTTTACTTTGTTATTTTCTCAATGGATTTGTTATACAGAGTAACTACTTGTTGTTTTTTTGCATAATTCTTGGATTAGGGGAGCCCGATCACCTCTCTTTCTCCATGATTTAATGTTTTATTGCAGGTAGACACTCGTTTTTTGCAGGTCCTAGGAGAAAAAGAAGGTCAATTTATGGACGAGTGATTCTTGAAATTTTTTTTAATAAAACAAAGGAATTTCATCCAACTCATTACCCAACGGATTCATAATAGAACAAATAAAGAATTGATTTCAATTTGAAGATTCATGTCTTATCACTGCTGCCAAAACATTTTTCAAAGAGATCATTTTTTTTTGACATAACATCATAGTTGTTGTAACTTAATTTAGTTATTTACATATTGTTTTTAAATAAAACGTTGTTTCTTTTCTGATATTTTTTATATTTTGTGTTTCAGGTGTTGCTTCATTCAAACTGTGACCCATCTTCAGCATCAATACAGTGAACAGCTAATTCATTCTTTGCGTGCTCGCATTTCATGCTTGTGCATTTTTGCTGTTCTTTTTCTGAAGGGACAGCGTTTGTGTGCACTTTTGTCGTTTTTGCTGTTCCTTTTTCAAAGGGACAGCTATTTCGTTTTACTATTCCTTTTCCAAAGGAACAACACCTTTTTGGTCAGCAATTCATTTTGTTGTTCCTTTGTCACGGGTCATTTTGCCATTCCTTTTCCACGACTCTTTTTGTTGTTCCTTTTTCACTTTTTGCTGTTCTTTTCCGAATGGAACATCACTTCTGCACTTTCACGTTTTGCTGTTCCTTTCCGAATGGAACAGCACTTCTGCACTTCCACTTTTTGTTGTTCCTTTCCGAATGGAACAACACTTCTACATTTTCACGTTTTGCTATTCCTTTCCAAATGGAACAGCACTTCTGCATTTTCACTTTTTGCTGTTCCTTTTCGAATGGAACACCATTTTTGCACTTTTACGTTTTGTTGTTCCTTTCCAAATGGAACAACACTTCTGCACTTTCACGATTTGTTGTTCCTTTCCGAATGGAATAGCACTTTTGCACTTTTCATTTTTGTTGTTCCTTTTCCAAAGGAACGGCACGTGTGCTTTTGTTGTTCCTTTTCCAAAGGAACGGCACGTGTGCTTTTGCTGTTCCTTTTCCAAAGGAACGACACTTTTAGTTTTTCGCTGTTCATTTTGCCAAAGGAAGGACATTTGCATTTTCACACTTTTTTGTGTGTATTTTTGTTTTTTTTTGCATTTCCTTTAAGGAACACCACTTTTTGAGTGTTTTTGCTATTCATTCAAAAGAGCAACACTTTGGGATTATTTTCGAGAGCAACCCTTCCTTCCTCTTGTGGGACTATTCCTAGTTCATCTCAACCACATTTTACTGATTCCCCTTCATGGCATGAAGTACACTATTTTTACGAGGACAAGAATTATGGATTCTATTGAAGCGAGTTAATATCATTCACGTTATGATCTTTAACAGGACAGCTCCTTGATGATAGATTATTTTCCAAAGGGACACAATTATTTATATACTACTTTACTGCATTGTTTTCTGTTGAACATGATATTGATTGATCATCTTAATACCATGCTGGTTCCACCCTTCTGGATTATAATCTTCTCTGTCTGTAATAAATGAGATTATAGGTATATTTTTCTATTGACATGTTCAACTTCTTCCACCATCCCTGCTCTTAAGGAGTACTGAGCCTCCCTCTTTTTATCATAAAATTGTGTAATAACAACAAAATTTTGTTCACAGATGGAGGATAGGGGATCTCATTACGAGCCAGCCTACCATGTTCATAAGGTTGTAAGAAAGTGACATTCCCATTATGGCCACCACACCAGGGTTATGATTCATTGGATAGTCAAATTATCCTTGGAATAGGAGGTCTCATCACGAGCCGGCCTGATCACTTTTGCTACATCCCAGTGAATGGCAGTGTGGTTATCTGGTTACCACGCCAGCACACTGATCTCTTCTGTAGAACAGCGTTGTAACTCTCCATTTATAAATTGAGGATCCTGGCTCATATGGGTTAAAAAGCAACCCTGCCGAGGCTATGGACGCCTGCTGGCAGCAGCGGCTCTGCTTATGGTATTGAAGTTATATCTTATCGTCAATTATTATTATAATACCCTTTTCTTATTTTTCTTTTTATCAGAGAAGTTATTTCCTTAACTTTCTCCCTGTTTTGAACCTTTATGCATGAGAAATTGTTTTATGATCAATCGCATCATTTTCAGCTAGCATACTATCAGTAAAGCATCTTTTTGGCATATTGTTGTTCTTTTTCTCCTTTTCATCACCTATCATCAATTCAAAGCATCCTATCTCTTATTCATAACTATCTTTACACACTCTGCTCTCATTATAACCATAACTCCCGCTATCCTATCATTGATATGTGTACTCTGCTTCATTCACTGCTATATTGTTCATTCCCTTGCCTTGCCATCGGCACAACACCTCTCATATGCTTTATGGTCATGGAATTCCTTTTCCAATTGGAGGGGGGAATGTATGCATTATGGGATTGCATGCGATATGATTACTGCACTCTGCCATCACTTGTTGATTTGCCAAAATATTAGTATTGCATGTATACATAAGTTTTTCTGATTGAAATTTTTGCATGCATCTTATCTATTGCTTACACTATGGATTCAAGAACATTGTATACCAAATAGTGCTTTGTTTGCAGGAAAACAACAAGTATGGGCAGAATTCTATTCATAGCATGACCACACTATTGCACTTAACAGAAGAGGCTCGCGCACGTGAACAATTCTTCAGACATGATGTGCTTACCTGGATTCCACCTTTTGCATCACTTTCAGCACCAACTCTACCTACTTCAGCTTCAACAACTGCCAGTCCATATATGTCATTCCACATTTTTGGAGGTAAAACTTGAGGTAAAATCGCATAATTTTCTGATTTATTACGAATTTAGGAGAATTTCATAAAAATCCATTTTGAGCATCATTTATCATCCTTCAGTCCACATCTATACCACTCCCTATTTTTCAGCGGTATATCATTTTCGAGTATGGGGGAGTGTTCCTTTTATTCATTTCTTTCTTATGACTATGTCATCCATATTCTTTA
>JAXQQM020060027.1:0-43912 GCA_034641835.2 Pinus albicaulis | reverse complement strand
TTTGCAGTTGTTGTCTAGGTAAATCCCCTTTACGGACAGAGGCGATCCCTCTAGCCCTAGGGTGGGTCTAGCAACTACGGGAACATACTAACATCCACCTTCATAGATTATAAATGAAATTCATATCAAGGAAGACGACCTACCTCATTCTGATGCTATGTTGTCGTCTACCGTCGAAGCTACTTGATCCGTTGCTCTTCTCCATCTCGATACACGCTGCTACCAACATTCGATTACATGTGTAGACAGTCAAGACAACACGACAAGCGTAAACCAACGACAAACATAAAAACAATTACAACCTATCTAACTGATCAAGGAATGATATAAATCTCATTATAGATGTAAACAAGAGTGGAAGGTAAACATCAGATGTATTTTATTATGATAAAGACAAGGGGAGTTTACAACCAAGCCTTGATGTTGAAGAGATATATACAGAGGTACGTATCACGTGACACGTTTGCCACCCTCATGAACAAAGGTCCAAGATCTCACTATGTCCAACACACAAACAATCACACTCTGCACTATTCTCCCAGGAAACTATGATTGCTTGCTTCTCTGTCTTCTTTTTAACCTAACAATTTCAACTAGAACATGTTCCTTGACACATCAATGGAAGATGGCTATATTTATAGAGGAGAGGAGGAGGTTGGGATCCCTACAATAGTGGAAGGGAGGCCTTATCCCTTGGAAGTTTTCCCCATAAGGTGGAAACAAGAGGCCAAAGGAGGAAGTCCGTGATTATTCAGTCGAACCAATCCCTATGACTCATCCATGAAGTTGTTGTAATCGAAACTTCGCCTCTTTTTTTTTTTTACTTTCTATAAACAGATTGGCGCGGGTGCTTAACTGGGATAGAGCGCCAACTGGTGCGGGCTCAGTGTTAATTTTCCTCATTGGCGCGAGGGCATAACGGGCTACCAGCGCCAAGACAAAAACATGTGTTTTTAGTGGTCTGCTTAGGAAATGGTCAACAGAAGGATTCTTTTCCTCATGGCAAGGGATGCAATGATGGTATTTGCAAGGCATGACACTGCTAATTAGTCACATAAATGACCCTCCAATGTGCGAGATGGAGATTGTAGGTATAGTGACAAATTATTGTCTAACAGATGCCCCCTAAAGTATGAATTCCGAACATGAGTGAGGGGTGAAATGCTTTACAAGTACGTGCATGGAACCAGACACCGCTATCGGGAGACCTGCAAATCAAGCATAGATACATATAAATAGCTAAAATCTCTATTGAAAATACATGAATCCATGGTATAGACACAACTATCCATCAAGAAAAGGATCATGTGAATGAATCCTCGGCATGGATGCAGCCATCCGAATAGAGGGATCATATGAAATAGATCCACGGTATGGGCACATCCATCCATATAGAGAGGATCAAAACAAGAGAACCCACAGTATGGTCACAGCCATTCATCTAAAAAATCATGTATATAATCATGAATGACTCATCACTCCTCGCAACCTGGACTTTTGTGATCGAAGCCCAGGGTCTTGCGCTCCAACACCACCTGATCAAAGTACAAATTCCAACATGTGAATAGACGTGTTGAAGTCGAACATGCTATAAAATCACTTGATTACCAGTCAATGATGTGAACCATTAACAAGTGCGAGAGAAACCACCCATAATGTCAATGGCTCTTAAGGTACTACTAGTACAATCCACGGAATGTGAATAGTGAGCTGAATTTGAACACCCGTGAAATCACCCGATCGAAGGCCAATGATGTGAACCTGTCGTCGAATACGAAGAACTTTCCATTAGGGCATGCAAGCTCTAAGGTACCAGAAAGGAGTCTCTAGATCAACTTCCCAGATAATGAGCTGAAGTCGACAAGAAGTGATCCGTCGAAGGAGGGTCATAATGAATCCCACATCATCGACACGAAATAGAGAAGTTAATACGAGTGTGAATCAAGACTGAAATAGAGGATCATGGAATGTACAAACTACAGAAGGATTTTCTCTTGAACATATCGGCGACACGACTCTGGAATTTGGCAGCATTTGACTCAAATAGGATCAGAGGTCATGTTGAAAAAATTGGTAATTGAATGAGAGGCAAATAGATTTCCCAAACCCATGGAGGCAAAGTGACAGAGTGAAGATATCCCAACCCGACACAAACTACAGACAAGTGTCATGTTCAAGAGTGATATACTGCCAACACAACTGATGAAAAGCTTCCATTTTCCCCCACCATTTCTAGCGAGTACCTCTTTATTTTTACACAAGCTTGAAGAGGATACCATATGCTTGTCATATAAGTTTGTCCTTCGGACAAATCCAACCTAGTACATTTTACGAGCCCTAGGAAGGAGGAACTCGAGTAACGTCATTACGACGAAGTCTGATGTCATCAGTTTTTAACGAGTCTGACAAAGGAAGAACTTGGCGTCTTTTCATGTTTAGAGAGTTTGAAAAGACAGCAGAAAAGAAAACTCCAGCAGTCTCTTTTCGTAAATAGTCCCTCAAATCCGAAAAGGCAGAAAACTGTGTCTGAGAAAACCTCCTAGTCACGATAGGCTAGGGTATTCCTTTTTCGTAAATAATCTATCCCAGCCCGAAAAAGGGGTAAACGTATACTGGGTAGATATCGCTTCACAACATTTTTAACGAGCTCAAAACGACAAGCGACTCAGCAATATTTTCAGTTTTAGAGAGTCAGAAAAGAGCTGAAAGGTGAATCCTCCTGGAGGAACGAGTGGTATTAAGGGTAGATACTGGTTCTGGTAATGGTGGAACTACTCAGAACAAGTAAATGTTAAGAGGATGGCTAACAAGACCACTCATCGTAGCGGTTCCTCAGGAATGGGTAAAACAACCAAGTGAAGGCATATGATCGGCCAAGCAGATAGTGACGATGGAGTGAGAAAACCAAGGCTCATCTGGAAAAACAGGCTGATAAAATGGCAATCACGAGAGGTAAAATGGGAATGGTTTCATTTTTACACAAGCTTGAAATCAGCGAACTCTGCTTGAAGTTGGTTTCATTTTTACACAAGCTTGAAACAAAGATAAACTATGCTTGAAACCGGTTTCATTTTTACACAAGCTTGAAACTGAAACAAAATATGCTTGAAAAATTTTGCATGCCCCCAGCATGGTGACTCAATTCGAGGTACATGCCCCCCAAACTTCAATCCATATGAAAGGCGGATGGAGTGAAGGTTCAAGTTACGAGATCAAGAGAAAGACTCGACTTGGATTTTACGAGATCTAAACAAAGACTCGAATTGAACGGGAACGTGTTTCATTGTTTTAACAAGGTTGAAACATTAAAATAACTATCCTCATAAGAGCTTGTTTCATTTTTTAAGGAGCTTGACACAAGAAAACGAACTCTGCTCTGACGACCTTTGTTCATTTTTTAAGGAGCTTGACACGAGAAAACGAACTCTGCTCTGATGACCTTTCATCATGATGAATGAGAAGTCATGGCTTCCAAGAGTTCCACACCGGATGGGAGAACAATATCTCGGAAATCAGGACCCAATGTCCCCAGCACACTATGCACAATGGCAGTATCACTGATTGCGAGCACGGGGTAGGTAGCCACATAATTAACCTGCGGCGGGGAGTATACAACTGGTGGATAAAGACTCGGAAGGGATGACGGTGGACTAGATGTCATGCCAAGACCAATGAATGAAAGTTGATCAATGGTCACGATTCGACCTTTGTGTGGAAAACACATCACACGAAAGAGGGAAGAGATAAGAGCAGCCATGACATAATTATAGTCACGCCCCAAGAGTAAATTGAAATCCAAGGGGCCTGGAACAACCATCACGTCCATATGGACGGTTTTCCCTCCCAAATTAACAAGCAACTTCGGAAGGATCCCTAACAGTTGACTAGTTCCTCTGTTAAACGCCAACAGATTCTAGGTAACAGGCACAAGCGGAGGCGAACCAAACTCTTGCCAAGTAGTTGAAGACAAAATACTGCCAGACGCGCCTTCATTTATAATGGTGCTGGGTACGACTAGATGGAAGGCATGTACCGTGATCTCAAAGGGCACATAAGAAGGAAGGTGATAACCTGCGAATCGACCCCAATCGAAGGAAGTGACCAAAAAACTTGGAGGGGCTACCATCGAACCGAGATGGTCTTCCCCTGGTGTTACGGGAGAAGAAGGAGCATCCTCCACCACCTCCATCATGGAGGCAAAAGGAGTATCCTCCGGGACCTCCATCATGGAGGCAAAAGGAGTATCCTCTGGGACCTCCATCATGGGAGGCGGAGGAATAGCTTCCTGAAATATAGGGACAAGAGAATCTTTCTCCAAGTCTGAGGAATTTGAAGAAACAAGAAGAACCTGAGGTATGTGAGGTCCACTCTCAATGGAAAAGACCTGGTGCACTGCAGACGGGGCCAGTTCAACCGATCCCATGACCAATGGTTGGTCAGGGATGGATTCATGATGGTGAATTTATGGGGGAGCGGGATCAAGCAAGGATGACTCTTGACTGATCGTTGAATCAACTGGTGAAGGACTCAAAGAAAGCTGTTTGTAACCAGCTGGAAGGCATGGTGTAGAAACAGTCGAGTTGTCCAAAACTCTCTTAGCTTCATCCATATACGGACAAAGGTGAATGGCATAATGCCATTCACACAACTTACAGGGATTGGTGAGCTTACCCTGAATCTTAGGAGCTTTACCAGCACTAGCTGAAGACGTGCCCCCAACCTGACTCTCAGAAGCCGAAGGCAATGGGGGACGACCATTGGACCATACTTTGAGCACCTTGGGAATGCCAGGGAAATCTCAAAGAAGATGGTTTCCCTGGCACAACATGCAAGGGAACTTAACTTTCGGTGGAGGGTTGGAAGGTTCATCGAGAGCAGGTGTTTTAGAAGCAACAGCTACTGAATTAGCCTCTCGCTTATCTGAATTCTTCTTCTTAGTCTTCTTCTTCTTCTTAGCCACCTGGGTACTAGAATCCAAACTTTCACCAGGCGAAGTAGAAGATGAGGATGAAGAAACAGGCGAAGAAGGGGAGAGGTCCACCTTCGAATCAACATGGCGTTGCTCAAGCGGAGGAGTGGATGGTACGGTAGCCGGAACACTTGAGACTACAGAGGTTGAAAACAACCAAACAGGCAACCCAACAGTTAACCCATGGAGGGATAACATGGCCATATAAGGAGCACCAATATTTCCTAAAGCAGGAAAAGGACTAGGACTCCCTTCAGAGGGGACTCCTTGATTGGAAAACTCCAGAAAATTTTCCATCGGAAACAACCTTGAAATAAAAAACACTAAGGACAAAAATCCTAACCAGGAATATTTCATGGGCGATTAATTTTTTAAGACACTGAAACAAAACTCTATCGTTTCATATTTTAAGAGTCAAGAAACAGGAAAAAGATGACTCTATCACTTTCAGGTTGAAACAAGCATAAAAGGACAAGAGCTCGATGATCTTTTCACTTTTAAAGAGTCACGAAAAGACCAAAATGACTGCTCAAGTAATCTAAGCAAGAGGGTATACAAATTTTCCGTGAACTGCCATATACACCTTGGTGATCAAATGAAACAGAAATGACCAAGGACTTGACGTACGTGCAGGTAGTCTCCCCGAATGCTGTGTTCGGTGTATCATGGTTACAAGGTGGTAGACTTGGCTTCCTATGGATAAAGGATTGCAACCTAGAAGGTTCTCCCTTTATATACGCAACGATACGGGGAGCACAAGTCCGTACTAGCACTGTCTGAAGCCAGATGGCGAGAGACAGCTGCTAGGTTTAAAGACGCCAGAACACGTCTCTAGCCTAGACCACTAAAAATGTTTCGTTAGGTTTCAATGCTTCCTTAGGTTAATTCAATAAATTTTAAAGTTGATCTTGAATTATGTCTTGGTTTCAAGGCCCTACCGCATGTCATCTGACAATCTCCTATATGCAGCTATATGAGGAAAGAAATATTTCAATTCAATGAATGATATCTAGTTAAGGGAAGAGTTCCAAACAATGATGCAACAAACAGCGATACTGAAAATGAAACTTTTCCAAACTAGATGACTTTCACTATCCAAAAGTAATCTAAAACATTCAATGATGCGAATTATGCAATGTAATCTATGCAAAATCCTCTTTTTTGAAAACTATGCAATTGTAATCTATGCACAATTTCCTTTTTCTTTTGAAATGATAAGAATGCATTCAATGAATTTTTCGATGAAATGAGAATCTACTTAATGCATGCTTTTAATGAAAGAGAATGCACTCAATGCAATTTTTAGCTTTCAATCATTAAACAATGTGATCTAAGTTCAACGATAAATCTCAAAAATACTTTTCAATGCAATGTGATCTAATACATTTTAACGAAAATAAAACTTTGAGACGAAAACTAAATGAACGCAAATCTCCTTAATGAAGGATGAATGCAAAAGAGATGTAAACAAACACTAAGAATGCAATCGTTTTTTTAAACACTTTATAATGAAATTCCTCAAAAGGCTACGAGACATATGAGGTTGAGCACAAAAAGGAGTTCCAAAGCATGAGCTTAAAACAAGGCATTCATTCCCTTTTACATCAAGCAATCAAAGAAAGAAGACTTTTCAGTTGAACAATGAGCAATGTAATCTATGCTCACAAGTGAAAAATTAAAGGGGAGAACGTGTACATCATACAGAGAAAAGGACCGGAAGGGCAAGACACACTGGTGAAGGATTTAGGGAAAAAACCTCAATTTTCCATACACCCTCTAATTGGCACGACTTTGGTGGGTGAAACTTGCGCCAATTGGCGCGACTTGCTCACTGACAACTAGCACCAATGGCCAATTGGCACGGGTTGCTAACTGACAACTAGCGCCAATCGGCGTGACTGTAAGAAAAATAAAAATCACCAATGCCTGAACAGGAAAAAACAAATAATTTCTCCCATCCAAGACCAGACTCACCACTTCAAGCAAAAACTAAAAGATCGTAATTGATGAAAAACATAGGAACAAACAGGGAAATGATCGTTCAACTAAATCTGTCAAATTACTGAGACCTCAAATTGTGACAAACTCAAAGGAAACTCCCCAGCGGAGTCGCCAATTTGTTGTCCAGGTAAATCCCCTCTGCAAACAGACGTAATCCCTCTAGCCCTAGGGTGGGTCTAGCAACTACGGGAAAATACTAACATCTACCTTTCTAGATTGTAAATGAAATTCAGATCAAGGAAGACGACCTACCTCATTCTGATGCTATGTTGTCGTCTTTCGTCGAAGCTACTTAATCTATCGCTCTTCTCCAGCTCGATACATGCTGCTACCAACGTTCGATTACTTGTGCAGACAGTCAAGACAACACGACAAGCGTAAAACCACGACAAACATTAAAAAAAAAATTACAACCTATCTAACTGATCAAGGAATTCTAGAAATATCATTATAGATGTAAACAAGAGTGGAAAATAAACATCAGATGCATTTTATTATGATAAATACAAGGGGAGTTTACAACCAAGCCTTGATGTTGAGGCTCTCCTTCAGCAGGTCTGTATCCAAGCACATTTGCCACACCCTCATGAACAAAGGTCCAAGATCTCACTATGTTCTCAACACACACAAACAATCACACTCTGCACTATTCTCCCGAAGCTATGATTGCTTCTTCTCTATGCTAACTTTTTCAGCTATCTGTTCAACTAGAACATGTTCAACCAGCACATCAATGGAAGATGGCTATATTTATAGAGAGGAGGAGGTTGGGATCCCTACAATAGTGGAAGGGAGGCCTTATCCTTTGGGAGGTTTCCCCGTAAGGTGGAAACAAGAGGCCAAATGAGGAAGGTTGTGGTTATTTAGTCGAACCACTCCCTACGACTCATCCACGAAGTTGTTGTAATCGAAACTTCACCTCTTTTCTTTTTTTTTTAACTTTCCATAAACAGATTGGCACGGATGCTTAACTGGGATAGAGCTCCAACTGGCACGGGCTCAGTGTTAATTTTCCTCATTGGCGCGAGGGCATAACGGGCTACCAGCGCCAAGACAAAAACAGGTGTTTTTAGTGGTCTGCTCAGTAAAATGGTCAACAGAAGGATTGTTGTCCTCATGGCAAGGGATGCAATGATGGTATTTGCAAGGCATGAAACTGCTAATTAGTCACATAAATGACCCTCCAATGTGCGAGATGGGGATTGCAGGGATAGTGACAAATTACTGTGTAACAACAGTTAAACTGCATTTCTCCACAATTAGTGAAGCTTCTTTAGGGGTCATTGGGAAAAATGAGTTCAGGCTCTATTTGGAGCTAGATTTGCCCAATTTTGGAGTGCCAATAGTCAATTTCGATTATCTCCAACATTCTAGACTCAATGGAGTGGGTTGCATAGCAATTAAAGAACTTTTGAGTAGGTTTTCTTGAGTGAAGTTCAAGGGGCCACTAGGGCCACGAGAGAGCGACAACGGTACGAGGCCTGGCTGAGGGTAACAAAACACGGCCAGGAGAGAAATCAAGTGCGAAGACATAGATCTGTTTGTAGAGTGATTAAAACCATGATGAGGATATAGATGGTATTTTAAGCCCTTTGGTTTAGTTCGGTAACCATTGGAGTTAAGTGTGGAACTTGTAAAAGAAACTTTACCATAATCCCAAAGAGCCAAGTCAAGATGACAAAAGCTCAGAAACGTAGCCCACGATATTCGGGTGAACTCCTAGATTAATTTTGTTGTTGTATTGGATGTTTTATTACCACATTATATTTACGTATACATGTTTAATTTCGGCAAAAAAAAATGGACTTAAGACACTTAAGCAGGTTAAAAATTATACACCTATTTCAAGTACAAAATTACGCAAATGTCAAGTATAAGCTAGATCTTTTTTTGTTCGAAGTGAGTGGGAGGTTTTGAAAATAATAACAAGTTATCCAACCCATTTTCAGATTAGGTTGGTATCAGAGCACTTGGTTTTCTTTATTGACGAACAATAGCTTGCTTGTTTGACTTGAAGAGTGTTTAAACGGTCTGAAAAGATTTGACTATTTGCAAACTAATTGTTGCTTGAGTTTGCTAGAGGTGAAGAAGCTATTGATAGCTAAGTCAAGTATAGGAAGGAAGAAAGGCATGAAGGTATCTTCCTTACCCAAAGGACCCTCAAGGCAACCCTTGGAAATGAGAAAGGGTTTGTTTACAAAAGAAATTTGCTTGAATAAGAGTTTGTCTTTACAACCATTTTTGTTCAAAAGCTTTATCATTTGTTTTGAAAGCTTTGTGAAATTTGTTGAAGTTATTTTAGTTCATTTCTTAATGACAACTTCTTCAAGTGAGGTTTCAAAATCCTTCTCCTTCCATAGTTGTGATGAAGATGAAGCGAGACTACATCTTGAAGGACATGGTGCGATTATGTTTGAATATAGAAGAGAAATCATTGAACTTCGTAGAGAAATTGTTTTCTATGAAGAAAGAAGAAATTCTTCAAAGATTGCATGGTATAGATATGTAGCTCCATCGAAGCCGAGAGGCTTTGACCAAGAGAATGCGTGAAGAAAGGTAATTCACTCTAATTTGTCTTCGGTTCCTCTTGAGAAAGATGTGTTGGTTCATTTGAAAAGCATACTAGAGGTATTGGGTCCAAGTTAATGTTTAAAATGGGCTATAGAGCGAGGTTTAGTCAAACATGCACAAGGGATGGTTGATCTTGTTTGGTTGAGGAATGACCTAAGAAATTTGGTCTTGGTTATGTGCAATCTAATGGTGAAGACTCCAAAGCCATGGAGGCATGTAAGGAAACTTCAAAGAGAACTTTTTTTTTTCCAAGTTCTAATACACAAACATGTCGGTTTGTTTTCAATTTGATTTCCATTGTTTAAAGCCTATGTTGCGGCAAGAAGATTGCAGACATGCAACTTATGGCGAGCATGCGGATTCGGATAGTTTTTCAAGACAAGAACGATGATGTTAGTCTTGAGAAAGTAGGAGCCTCTACAAGTTCATCTCCTCAAGAGAGCAAAAAGGATGGACATGAAAAAGAAACATATGAGTATAATTCTTTATAGTGTTGATTGATTATGTTTCTGTGAGGCATGACAATTTTGCATGCTTAAACGGAAGAAAGATTTTTTTGTGCATATTGTGGTCAGTTTTAACCATGATGTTTGGATGTTGGATGAGGAAGAAGGCATATAGGAAGCAAAAGAAGCAAAGGCAACTTGTAAAGAAGGTGCATATGACTTGCACACATTGCCGGAAAAGGGGACATGTTGTTTCTCAATGTTGGATATTGCATCCAGCTAATCGTCTCAAGCATTTGAGGCAAGAGGACGAAAAGGCGGCGAAAGTGGAACCAAGGATTCCATCATTGATATGAGAACGAGATGTTTCACATGAAGAAGTTTTGCGGCGAAAAATTCGCCTTGGAAGTGGCTTGGTGAGAAGTGGTTGGACTTCTTGACACGGTAAGACATACACTCATTTGCATATGAGAATTTGATTGTATGCATGTTTTATGTTGTAATCATGTTGTTTGAGCCACCTTGGATCGATGATCAAGGAAGCGATGTTCTACTACCTTACGTAAATTTCTTGCCAAAAATTTCTAATTGAGTGCAAGGAGGAAACCGATTCTTAACGGAGGACAAGCGCATCCGGGAAGGAAGTGTAGAGCTACCTTCAAGTTGTGGTTCAAAGGCACTATCCATGCAAGGCAAGTGTATGGAGGCTGAAAACAAGGGTGTTGTACTCTCATCTACGCATGCGGTTTAGTATATCGATCTTTTGGGGGTCCAAAGGATTCCTATTGGGGAGGTGTGATTAGAGCTGGATCATGGACCCTGAAAGTGATAGCTCAAAGTGGAAAATTGTTCGAAAGTGTGTCGAGATACGAGCAACGGATAGATCTCGTCTTCACGATTATCGATTCGAAAAACCGACAGAGTATGAAGAAGTTATCGCAATTGAAAAGTCCGATGTTGAAAAAATTGGACTTTGACCAAGTTGACTTGGATTGGGAAAAATTAAAAGAGAATATTCTTGCGAATATTCTCGGAATATTCCACAGAAATATTTTATGTGGTCAATCGGCGTTGGATAAGTGGCGCAATGGGGGTTCACAATTGGGAGCACGTACTTTTTATGGGCTAATTACGGGGCGAAATATGACGACCACAGAGGCATACCATGTGTCCTAGGACCCTCTAGAAAAATTTGTGGGCCTACAGAGGATCGAACCATGGACCTCCTACCCGGCTAGTTTGCCGTGCGCCAACGTGCCACAAGTAGTGCTTATAAACTATAAGATGGTAGTCATATATAAATTTTATTGAATGCGCATTTGGGATGGAAGGGGGGCAGGACCCCACCATATGGCCATAGCACGGAACCACGGAGCCGAAGTCCAACGCTTTCCCGCGATGGTTTAAGCGATGAACGCGTTGACATGCGGAAGACGGCGAAAATTTGGTAACGTTAACCCGACGGTTCGGTTCGATGTTAAATGTGTGGTTAAAGGTCACTTCAACTATGTACCCACATTAAACAAAGCGGTTAATGCTAGCAGCCGGTATGGCGGAGAAATAGTGGCGGGAACCAAAAAAAATCGAAATTGCCAAACTTATCTGATTAAAGCTGCAATTCTCCATAATTAGTGGAGCTTCTTTAGGGGTCATTGGGAAAAATGAGTTCGGGCTCTATTTGGGCTAGATTTGCCTAATTTTGGAGTGCCCATTAATTTAAAATATCTCCAACATTACGAGACTCAATGGAGTGGGTTGCGAGCCATCAGAGAACTTTTGAAAGCGAGTTTTTGCTTCGGTGAAGTTCAAGGGGCCACGAGGGCCACGAGGGGAAATGACAACGGTTGAGGCCTAGCCGGGGGAGCTGAAGGCCTTATTCGAAATCCAAAAGTCAATTTTGGAATTTTTGAGATTTTGGAACTAACGGTGTGGTTTTGCGAACTTTTGTAGAGGAATTTTGAATACCAAGATACTTCGATTGAAGTTACAGGGGCCATCGGTGCCAAATTTTTCCAACGAGTTCGGGGCCTAGCCGAAGCTAAAGGCCTTATGCGGTGAACCGATAGTCATTTCCTAACTATAATGATCATTCTTAATCCATTGATCGAGTTGTAGAAGCTTTTTGAGGACCTCTAGAGGTCCAAAACCACATCCGAGAGAATTTTTTTAGAGACCTTTAGTTCCAAGGGGTGTTGACATGTGTTGTAGGCGAAATAGGAATAGTCGGAGGCCATTTCGGTGGAGCAATAGTCTATCCTAACTATTTTTTGAATTATAAATCCAATGAAGGGTTTTGAGATCATTTGAAAGACTTCTGAGAGCTCCAATAATGCGAAGGAAATTTTGGGTAGCCTAGGGTGGAAACCATGGAGGAAGGCCTAGTTTGGGGATGTAGTGCTCGTTTGAAAGCGAATGATCGATCGATATTTGGTGTCTAATGTGTGCTAGAGACCGTAGGTGATTTTCGGGGACATAAAAAGAATTCTAAAGGATTTAGTGCCCGAGGAGAAGCTCATAGTAGCTCGAGCATGTTGAAGGAATCGAAAGTCTAAGGGAGCATAGATGTTGTTTGCGAGGTGGTAACCATATGACGAGGGGATATATATAGTATTCTAAGCCCTTTGGTTCATTTCGGTAACCATTGGAGTTAAGTTTGGAACTTGTAAAGAAAACTTTACCATAATCCCAAAGAACCAATTCAAGATGACAAAAGATCAAGGAAGCGTGGCACGATATTCGGTGACTCCTGAATTAATTTTGATGTTATGTGTGGATGTTTTATTCTGCATTATATTTTTGCTATACATGTTTAATTTCAGCAAAAACAAATGGACTTAAGACATACATGAGATAAAAAATTATACACCTATTTCAAGTATAAAATTCCGCAAAGGTAAGTATAAGCTAGATCTTTTTTTGTTTAGCGAGTGGGAGGTTCTTGAAAAGCATAAAAAGTTATCAACCCATTTTCATATCAAGTTTGCTCATACATAATGATGTAGAGAGGATGCTTGCGTAAACAAAACCTTGATATGCCCTCTGTGCCTTGGCAGTGAGTGTCCATGCCCTGGTAGACATATCGGGCCCAATAAAAAAAGATGATCGATACGGGAAAATTTGACGCATAACCGCAATTTGTGGACACGACACTTAATGGGTCGTCGTCGACCAAATAGAGCGAACTATCATCTCCTAAAGAAACCCTTTCGGCCAAATCCATGATAAAACTCACACGGATACAACCTCGGTGATAGGGTTAGGACCGCATTGTCTCTCCTCCTCGGCCCAATGATGGATGTTCACTCCCCCATGGGAGTGGATAAGAAACTGCCTCCCCACGAGCGAAGAGACTGTCACAAAATAAACTTTATTCTCCGGTTGGATCACAACATCTCTATGGTGCGGGACCATAACGTGTCATCTCTTGTTCCAACATCGGACCGGGTAATGCATGAACCCATCATGGGACCTCGGTATGTTGTTCTCTAAGAATTTCAGCAAACCATGCAAGCTAGGGTCTCTCGAGAATGGGGTCTTCGAGCCCTTTAACGTGACCTTGAAGATCAGGTCGGTCCCGCTCTCGCCACAACATCTTGCCATGAGGGAAAAACACCAAAAAATTAGTTTCGATAAAAAATAATTAAAATTTTCAAAATTTGGGCCTCCACAGCACTGTGAAAACCTATACACATTGACCACGTATGCATGGACATAGGCTCGTAGCGCAGCACGCATAATCTTCCCCAAGCTACACGAGGGCCTCACGTAAAATACACCCTTTACGCGAGGACCGTGTGGGCCATCCTTAAACGCCGCGTGTCTACCCAAAAATGGGCATAAAATCTACACAAATTCACATTTGTATCGACCAACCACGCATGAAAATGAAAATAAAAATAAAAAGAAAGATGTTTAAGGTCCCTCGACATTGACGACTGAATCCGGGTGCTCGAGGCCATGCCAACGGAAAGAGAAGTTCGAGAAGGTATCTCTTCCTCGACTGGAACCCTCAAAAAATACAAATGATTTGAAAATGGACCATATGGCCTATATATCACCCTTTTTTTCATTCCGGCAAACCACTGCTTTGGAGATAGTAGCTAATCCTAGGAAACCGCGAGAAGCACAATGATCTAAACTTCATCATGTTCAAACCGAGGCCCCATAGATCCACGTTTCAAGAAAAAATAAAAATAAAAAATCATTTTCGAACTGAAATGCCACCATACTAGAATTCGAGGTATGCCCTCTCCTTTTGTCACTTAGAAATTCAATTTATTTCCAAAATATTTTTATGAAAAATATGCTTTTACTTAGAGGTATTGGTTGCGGGTATTACAAACACGCCGGATCCCCACTGTCCCAACCAACAATAGTACGAGTGGGTATCATTCTACCCCAACATGAAGTGGTTTCCCTAAAATATTTGCATATCACGACATCATTTCTCCAAAGAATAAAACCCTAGGTTCATTCACCGACCATGTTTATCATCCCCCCACCTTGCACATGATAAGCACCCTTGGTAGATCCTCACTATCCATGGCATCCATCACTCATGTAGACCAAACGCCCGAGTCTGGAGCTATGGCCATAAACTTCGGCAGGAACCACTTCATGTCCACCACGCCCACCATCAAACATCAAGTCAAAGTCTTACCCATTGCATGTTAAAACCCCTATTCCCGGGCCACCACCACTCTGAGGTGGATCGACAAAAAGTGCATCATCGTGTGTCACATTTGGCTTATCACACCCCCATGAGCATAGCCCATATGCGACATTTCATCTACCTCATCACCCTTGAGACCAACCAATGGGACCCCCCACCCTCGGCAAAATAGACTCACTCACATCATCGTGTAGGATTATTCATGTTAATGGGGCACACAAATACGTGCTTTTACATCAAAACCACTTTCATATTCTTTTGGAAAGTGTACAAATATTTTTTTAGGAGAAGACTCCCACCCATCCATTTACATTTATTACAGAGCGAGTCCATAATCACCCTTGGTCGGTTCACATTCTTTACCCACAACCGGCCATGACAATCACAACAATCATGCACCCACCACAGGCATCTCTGAGACCCCGGGGGGTTCCCATAAAAATTGTTATGAGCGCAGCCACTCGCATTATTAGCTCGACCTCGAGCCACTTAACCACCATCGGTTATAGCCATTTCTCATCACCATGCCTAGTTAACCCATTACATTACACCTACCCTTGAGAAACCTTGGTCCCTTGCATTAACACTCATTTTCGATCGGTTGATGCTTCCTTCTTGTCGACTTCAACAACTACTTTCCGGGAAGGAAGTGGTACATTGGATGACTCCTCCCCTCATTCGGAGCATCCTCGAGATGGCACAATGGGAATCATCATTTCCCATTGATGTCATCGATCCTATGACATTCGACATCAACATAAGTTTTCAAGTCCGATATGGTATCATACTTCATAATGTTTGGACTCTCCTCGGAATTCATCTAAGACTCGTATACCAATAGGCATATATTTCCATGATTCTTACATGGGAAGGTCCCCAACGATTAAAGACCCATGTATCCATTGAGTGTTCTCTAAACATGCAATTCATGTGGGTACAACATTCAACCTTTTTTTTTCAAAGAAAAAATGCCCCGAAGGCGTCGCTGACCGTTGTCATCCATGTGACCCAGTGCAGCAAATACAAAATGCAACATGACGGAACCGGTATCTATCAAATTAGCTTAATGAGTCAAACATCACAACCATGGGACATGCCCGCCTCGTAGAAATATTGTTTATTTTATCTCTTGTAGGTTTCCTACGAGCATGGTGTCTTTTTACTTGAACAAGAGGTCTCCCAACTCGGTTCAAAGCGAGTTACCCTCTCTCTCTCTCTATTAAAAGGATCACATAGAAAAGAAAGCATAATGTATCTGTTCTCAGAGTTCTTACTAGACCTCATACATTAGGGGGAAAATGTTAACACCAGAAAATTGTACGGGAAAAATGTTGAAAAGTGTATCAAAAACTGGAATTCACAGGTCTTGATGTTGACTATGTAATTGTGTATTTATGTAAAAGAAAGAAGACAAAGATAATAAAATGTATTTTGTTGTACTTGCTTCATGGGTTTCATAAGAAAGATTTACTATGACTTCTTCTTGATGTCTTTAGGATTTATAAGAGTCATTGTCATGTTAATAGAGTCATATTACACTTGAAAGAAGATCTCCAAAAGACAATACATAGTCATCACGAAGAAGTCATCCTCATTAAATATATATTTGACATGTCGACTTACATAAATGGGAGTAGCATCCATTCAAGAACTCATGTCGGCTTAGTTATGAAGCAACCACTATAAATAGCAACCTCGAATCAATCTACAAACATATATTTTTGGATATCCACTACGAGATTTTCGTTGACCTATTTACGAGGTTTTGGTGACAAGACGAAGTACGGTTCGGTGCATCTGCGATTTCGGACGGGTATAACGGTGATGGGCACAAGGTTAATAAATAACCAAGAAGTTTCAGATGATAGTGAGGAAAAACACAATGATTACGGTTGATTGTAGCACATAATTTGGGCAGCAATAGGTGACACTTTCTTCAGCATCTTAAGTAATATATCGGTATATTTCGGTGACATCTCGATGCTTCTCGGTTAAGGAGTCAGCGTTGTCTCAATTAGAATCTTGGTGCTCGGTGTCATGGTGCCCTGCGCCAACAATTATTGATGACATTTCTCGAAGATATGATCTCATTTTGTGGAAGATTGAAGACGTGGAAAACCTCGGTCTGGCACCAGGATCTATACGGCGTGAATATTCCCGGCAAAACCATGATATAGTCATTGTGTTTTTCAATGCAAAGATGATGTTCGGTGACAGGTTTCGGTATCACAATGCTGCATGGTGCAATCGAGGAGGATGATTGTGTCTTGGTCTAGGAGAGGCGGTTTAGGTCAAGGTTTTGGTCATGGTCTTTGTTCTCATCGAGTAGAAGAATCTATAAGAAGAGATTTATGGGTTTTCAACGATATTATTGTTTTGATCGTTGTTTGATGTATTGAACGTAATCATAATGATGAACAAAGATAATAAGGAAATAAATGCCAGAAAGCTTGATTATCATATAAGAGAATTTGTATTAATGTTTTCCCTACTTAATTCTCAACATGGTTTAAGAGCTTTGGTTACGAAAAGGGCTATTAGTTATACTTCAATTCATATGCATGGATTAAACAAGCAGATCTGGTCGAGAGTATTACCCATACACTAATACTTACATGCACACATTCATGGTATCTCCACATTCTTGGCATACATGTATTTTATGGATGTTTACACAGGTATCCCGAATATAGTCTAGGCCTACATACATCTCCACAATTCAACTCATTCTAAAATTTCAGTGATATACTACTACTCTGAGGGTAATCACATATCACAAAGACATTCTTCTGGCATGACTAAATAGACAATACTTCTGTCATTAGTACTACCACGATAGAACTATGATACTATCATAATCTCGATATGATCACCAAGGAAACTACAATACCGATTCAATACTATATATGATTCGATAAGCTTCCTCCAAAGAATATAATTCTTATATATCGCTGAACTCAACACATGATCTCAAGCTGCTCAAAGGGTATCACTGAAGAATTCAAATTTTAAAGTTTAGCTACAATAAACAAGTCATACCACATAGTTTGAGCAACTCTAAGAATATCATTCAAGGAAGCATCAAGGTGAAGGATATTCTCTTCACTTTACAAGTATCTACCATTTTCATTATCAATTTTGGTTAAATGACTTCACAGCATGGAGATATATAAGATGGTTGTATTACCAAAGGTCCTTGCAAGAAATAAGGAGGATAGTCATAGTCCTCATAAATAAAGTCATATAAGTGGTCTCCTTCTAATTCATGGAAAGAAAATCTGTATTCTTCACACATCAATATTGGAGACACAAAAAGAGCTAGAAGAAGAATGCATAGATAAAGATAAGAAAAGATGGTCCTCAAAGGATAATGTCAAATATGGTGGGAAAGAGTTCATGAAACCGGAAAGGATGGAAGAAATAATTTCATAGAAAGAGAGAGTAAGAGATCATTAAATGATGGTCTCTCTCACAATAAGTATCTTTATGGCTCCTAGATCATGCATAAGATATGTCTACAATAAATAATAGGATGCTGTAGACATCATTTAAACAAGAACTCATGTGATCATGAGGGTAAATAAATTCATGGATAGCAGTTACCCATTCAACAACTTGCTTTTTATGTGAAGAATATAAGTTGAGGGCAATAGTTTTAAGTGTTAACTCAACATTTTGAAGAAAAAGAAGCCATCTAGAGCAAAGTCACATGCTACATAAAAAGGGAAAACATCTACCGTGATAGGGATCTAAGATCCTTTGAGATTTTCTAATGAATTTTCATTAGAAGATTCACCAATACAGAGAAGAAGTAGTGTTTCCCAACAACAACTCCAACTTATGAAATTCATGAAACACAAGAACAGATCAAGGGATTGAAGATTCTTCCAATCTAGGAAGTTGTTGAAACTAAACATAGATGACATGAAGGAAATAGGTAAAGGTATACTTGTATTTACTATTAGAGACACATGTCAATGGTTGTGTGTGTAATATGAATCAATGGAAATATGGTCATGAAAAAGGATTCTCCTGAATATGATGTAAGAAAGCATAAAGTCACTCTAGATGAAATCAGAATATTAATATGTCTTCTATCCTGAATATTCAGAAAGTAGTGGTACTAAACCATAATCAAGGAAATTTGATTGAAAATTCTTAAGAAATATATGTGTGATGAAAGGAAGAGATCACTTAAGATATGCAACCATGGAGAAGCAATCAACATCCAAGAAGACCAAGAAGATTGACTAGAAAGATTCCCTGAAAAATATGAAGTTCTAATGGAAGAGATAGAAATCTTTGACACAATAACTGGGAGATAATGTCAACATGAATGAAGGATGCTGATGCTCTACAGAAGATGTCATGGTGAAATATCATCATCGAGGTAACTTTGCTCAAAGTCTATGAGGTATATTTCTATCTCAATTATCAGCAGGGTCAAGCAATCATGATATGATGTATGATCCTCAAGATGATTCAAGGAAAGCAAAGATGGCATAACGGTGGACCAAAATGAGAGAAAGACAGAATCAATTTATGGTAGTGGACATGACTCTGAATGAAAGTGATGGATGATATGTGCCCTATGAAGCCAAAGAAGATTCCCTCAATATCTGAAACCACAGGTCGTGGTAGATAAATTTTTTCCATGAGGAATGGATTGTTGCTGGTGGACCTAGTTGAGAGGGAACCTAGTGGTAATTTTCTTTCCTAAAGAAACTAGCGTGTCCTTCTAGGTTTAGAGGATGACAGTATGTGATTCTCTATATTATGTTTCTCAAGTGATCAGACCGACTAATGGGTCAGAAGTCTTGCTGAAGGCCATGGAAGAGAATTGACAGATACACTATTCAGTCTTCACCTGAAGAAAAAAATCAGATTAGTAATCATCTAGCACTCGATACTCTTTGAGAATGCTATAGGGGAATTCAAGATAGTAGTGTATCATGGGACTGATATTCTTGAGAAGGCTACCCAAGAGAAGAATAGTCCAAGAAGGTCATACTTTTGGGAACACCTAGGTGGGGGATGTACCTTATATACAATGACTATATGTTCTATTAGTCATGTTTTCATTAACATTGTAGCCCATTGTCTCGTTGAGATGGGGATATTAGTCAAGGCCTTGCACTAGACAATGTTGGCTGATATGATGTTATACATGTGATTATCAACTGATTCTTTCTATGAGATTCTTCGCTTATATGACCATGTATTGCATGAATACCTCCCTAGTTAGGAGGAGTGTTGAAAATTGTGCACCAGGGTCTTACTATGTTGACTATGTAATTGTGTATTTATAAAGAAGAAGACACACACACAAAGTTTTGCTGTACTCGCTTCATGGGTTTCATGAGCAAGAGATTTACTATGACTTCTTCCTTGATGTCATTAGATTTATAAAGAGTTGCTGTCATGCATGAGTCATGTTACACTGAAAGAATTCTCCAAAAGATAAGAGCACAAATATCCTAAAGTCGGCCTTCAAGTAAATATATATTTGACATGTCAAGCTGTATATAACAGTGACTTTATCCATTCAAGAATTAATGGCTTGTTTATGAAACCAACCACTATAAATAGCAACCTTTGCCCTACTTACAAACAGAGATTTTCTATTATCCACTCGAGATTTTCAGATCTATCTCCTCAAGGTTTTTCTATGACAAGACATAAGTACAATTCGGTGCATTCGATTTTGATGGGTATAACAAGATGAACCATAATGATACAAAGAAGAAGTTTAATGACACCTATAGAAAAACATAGGGATTACACCTGATTGTGAGTACGTACTTTGGGCAACATTACAGCTGACACTTTATTCATTGCCTCGGCATATATATCAAGATATTTTATGATATCTTCCAGTTGCTTCAAGCAGGAGTCAAAGACTCACTTTGTGTGTGAATATTGTGCTCGTTGTCACTTGGTGCTACCCAGAATAATGATTGACATGTTCCGAAGATATGATCTCAATAGAAGATCGAAGAAGTAGAAGAGCCCTACCCTAGCCTAGATGAGCAAGAATATGGAAGGAAGGCCACAAAGACAACCATGATATATTCATTGAAGTTGTCTTGCTGAAAAAGATGATGTTCAAGAATAGGTTTCAAGATCACAGTGCCGCATGGTGCAATCAAGGAGGATGATCCATGGTCTAATCCAGAGAGGCATTTCACGTCGGGTTTTTTGGTCATGTTCTTCGTTCTCATCGAGTGAAGAATCATAGAAGAGATTTAGGTTTTCCCCTCAAGAGGAGGGGTTTTAGCCTTGGCTTGAGCCTAACTAAAGTGTCGATGATATTATTGTTTCATGGCTGTTTGATGTATTGAACGCACCATGGAATGATGAAAAAGATAATAAGGAAAGAAGCAACACAATAGTTATCATAGTAAGAGAATTGTATGAATCGCTTTTCCTACCTAATTCTCAACACAAAAAGACATTAAAATGCTGCTACAAGGTACAAATGAATGTTTTTAGAGAAGGAATGTATTAAGGCAGCACTAAAATTCTATCCTAAGGTCTGGAGTGGAGGTTTCACTGGGACATCACACTGTGAATAAAGAAAATTTTGCACACAAGAGTGCCTTTCCATTCCTTTGATAGACGCTACGATCCCGCAAGATGGCAAAATGTCACCATCTCTGGGACCACTTCCGTACGCTTTGGTTAAGATGATTCTCTCACCCAAAATCGCCAAGGACAATGGATTGAGCCTTTCACCTGAGGAGTAAATGTGTCTATAAGAAACCCTCTCTCCACTCTTGTGTCACTATCCATCTTGGGCCAAGAGAAGAGGAGAAATTTCAAAAATGTTGATAGAGTTTCAACCTTGGAAGAATAATTGAGACACATTGTTATGTTGGCTGAATTAAGCCTACAGAAACCCACCATAGTCCAACATCGTAGATTGATGGACTCATGTTGTCCAACCAACATATCCTACCAAGAGAGAGAGGTCCACCATTTGATCTTGATCTACCATCCTTGAGAGAGGGGGAAGAGACGCCAGAACTCGCGAAGAGACCTCCTTGTTTTAGTGGTTTAGGCTCCAAAGCTAAAATGGACCCTAGTTGTTTAGCATTGTATATTTTTTTACCACCAGCACCTAATAAAGGGATAATTCTCTACTTGTGCTATTAGGTTGTTTGCTCCATCGAGCTTTGTATTTTATATCTTGTGTTTTGTTTTGTTCTTAATGTTGTAGGTTAGTTTTCCCTCAAACTTAGTTTACATTGTGTCGAATATGTTCCACTAACAAGAGACAACTATTTTCTCTATGACCATTTTTGTACACCCTTAAACAAATAAACTACCACACCTATTATTTAGAAACTCTTGAAATTGATTGCGCAATTCCTTTAGGATGGTCATTTCTTTGACCATGATAGAAACACCTTCTGTACACTCAAGACCATTCTACAATCCATGTTGAGACCGGTTGGAATCTCCAATGCCAACCCTTGGAACTAAAAATTCCTGCATGCACTAGCTATCTGGGTTGATTGATTAGTTAAGCTGTGGATAATCACCGTAGTTTGAATGAAGTCCCACTACTTAACTGACTTCTTCCACTAGTTACTTCAAAAGTTGGAACTAGTTTAACTTAAAACAACATGAGATAATTGACATTGATTTCTACTACTATAATTAGTAATCACACGTAGCTTAACACGAATCCTTAACTCCTCCAACTCGAATTTACTAGATTAAACTAGGTGATACAAAAACATGTGCACACAAGTTAGCATCATACCAAGTTGTACATGACATGATGTGGAAATTCAAATTTTCTCAATTTAATCAATGAAAAATCAAATTCAAATTTCATGCTGCACTTTTTTCAACACTCCCTCATGTAGTAATAAATGGATTATGAAAACATACAACCTTCTCCCAATTTGATTTCTGCAAACCCTAATTTTCAATGGGATACAATGATCTTCCTGGAGGTAGATGAGATGGTTGCTGCTTCAGGGATTAAACTGCTCTCTCATTGCTGTCTGCTGCGACTTTGGAGCGTTTGGTTCCTATCTTTTCATTGAAGATGATGTGAAGTGACTAGTGGCTTCTAAAGCGCGACCTGATCGACATTTGCTCAAGTGTGGGTTGGAAGGCTTCACAACAAATACGACGCATGACAGTTCGCAAGATGCAAGATGACACGAGATCAATGGCGGTGGGAAACACACGCTGGCCATGTTAGACACGGCCAGCAGCACGGGACCTGTGACGGATGCCTTCCCACTGACCGCAAAGGCTCGGCTACAGAAGCTCTATCGGGTTTTGTTGGAAGCGAAGCGGTATTTTCGGCGGATCTGCTTTCTGGGCTACCCCATCAGCTCCATTAAGGCATTGCACATGCGGATCTTTTCTTGGATTCTATCCTGCTCCAAGCCCTCACTGAATGAGCGTGAAGAGTGCTCGACGAGTCTATTCTCTCGGGAGATGCGTGCGTCAGTTCGGAGATCGATTTGCGTGCGACATGACGCCGGCCTTTTTGTGCCTCCTCCGTCCAACGGTTCGGATCCGGGGCTGAGTCCAGTCTTCCCGAGCTCGAAGAGCCGGCCTCTCGGCACTCTCAGAGCATATTCAATCATGAAATCGACTGTAAATCCTATCTCGGTGGTAACACGACGAGACAACAAAGAAATCTCCCTCTGCTTACTTTTGTCGGATCCAAATTTCCAACCCTCTCGGCAGAACCATTACGCTTTGGGTTCGCTCCTCGGATCACAGGGTCGACTCTCAAATTAAATCTGGAACGTCGAATCTGGGATTCCCTTTCGGCTCTTCGACTTCTCTTTCGAGGTAAACAACTTGAAGATCCCTCTGTCCCTCTCGCTTTACTGACATTAATAAGAATGACTCTAGTAGCTAACCCTTGTGCAGAGGTGGAGATTGCTGGGCGTCCCTTCTCTGCTCCTACCTTCTCATACACAAAGATGCGGTTCACTCGGAGCTCCCCAAACCCACGAGGCCCTTAAACCAAAACCTTTTTTGGTTGACAAGCTTCGAGAGGTTTCCCTGCATCGTTGAGTTTTCGCATGCGGATATTAGCAAATAGATCTTCAAATAGTATGATGAAAGATACTATCATTTGCGGATTTAATGGAATGTGAGCCGCGATCAAAGGATCTCTCGTAATTTGGATCCAGTGACATAAGCGAGACCCACCCAGTAGCAAAAGTCAGTGCTCAGTTCAAGAGTGTATTTCATAATCTTTGCTTTGATAATCTCAAGCACTACTGAAAAGGCTATCACAAGAAGGTCCTTGGTTCATGAGAACCGGCTAGGGGGCTCTTCTTAACTCGGTGGTCTGCAGTTTTGAGCCCAACAAGCTGCGTCATCACGCGGGACACTGTTTGGGATCGAGCTCACAACTTACTCCGCCACCCTATGGCATGTGTAAGAGTCTATAAGGCGATAGGCAGCACCTTAGGCAATTTTACGCATGGGAGATTCTTGGCGGGAAAACAAAGGTCTTTCACACATATAGCAGATATGTGTGGAATTAGATTAAGCAAGGACTCCCAGGACTCAAATCAATCTCAAGATAAACGACATTGTATGGACTCGACTAGACTACTGGATTATGAGAATACCGCCTTCACGTTCTAGCAAGCTTGTCACCAAAGCTAGGGCATCTGCGGGACCTATGCTCCATAGCTCCTCTCGGCAAGAAAATTGAAAAAGATGAATAATTCCAAGCCCAAATCCAAGCGTTGGGTTCCATATTCTCCGCCTCTGCCGGCGGACTCGGATTCCTCTTGCTCGACGATGACAGGTAGTGATGCCGATCGGACCAGAATCGGGTCAACTGGACGATCCCCACCAATACTCGATACGCATCCTCCACGATAAGCTTGGTTGCTCGGAGGCGAGCTCATGGACTCTCCTCTTCCCGACTGCGTGAGGAGGCCTCTCCTCGGAGAACTCGGGGTCTTCATGTGCTAGCTCATTCTCTCCTTAGGATGGATGGGTTAGAAGTCTAAGTAAAGAAAGGGAAAAAGCTTCGTGTTGGGGCCTATGCCCACTCCGGGGTAGTCTTTCGATCTTTTGTCCATCCAGGTGTTTTCTTGTAGCTTCCTTGCTTGTTTCACTCCTTCTCCAGGGGCCGAGGTTGGTAGTTTTACTCATTTCGGTTGTCGGTTTCATGCTTTCTCATGATAGTATCACCATCTTGTACTATGATTTGCAGCTTAATAGAAATAGTCTTATCTGAGAAAAAAAAAGAAAAAGAGAAAAGGATTATGAACCACCCCTATCCTTCACCTATGGAACTCGAACTTCCCTCTTGACAAGGCCTTTGTCAGAAAATGTCAACATCTTGTTCCTACGTCTGAGATGATACGACAACAACATTATCGGCTGCACTCGATGTAGTCTCGCAAATGGTGATACGAATATCTATATTCTTGGATTGATGCTGAAAAAATTCTCCGAGAGTTTGATGCAACTCTAATTATCATAGTAGATCATGTAGCTGAATCCATCAACTAAAAAATCCAACAAGAATCTTCATCATCAAGATAGCCTCATATGCTACTTCACTTAGAGTCATGTATTATGCTTCTAGCTGAAAGCTGAGAGGCCACGAGATCTTTGCTTTATGTTGTACCAAGAAACAATTGAAGATCAACACTAAAAATTCCATTTGATGTACTCTTTAGGTCTCGAGGGACTCCCCAACAAATTTTCATCTGACGAAGCCATATGACTTTACTCCCTCTCTCTTCCTATACCATAATCCAAAGCTAGTGTAGTGCTTACTAAGGTACCATAGAACATGCTTAGGTGCCTCAAATAATTTGGTTGGCATAACCATAGTTTGGATTAGTTGGTTGACTGAATATCACATATATGGTTGTGTGTTCACAAGGTACATCAGAGTGAACTCAATAATTGTTTGTAAATGGTAGCATCCAATTCTTACATGAAGTGGCATCCTCCTTCCTATCCAGGTTAGTCGCTATAGGTGTCTCCCATGGATTTGCAACTCCTCCACGCTGGAAACCTATATAGTATCTCATTTTCATACTTTCCTTGAGATACAAACAGCTTCCCCCATCAGTCCTTACAGTGTACTTCCAATCAGGGAAGTAGTGCATGAGACCCATGTACTTCATTTCACATTTTCTCTTGCTTATTTCCTCTTCAAGAAGATTTGTGATCAGTTGTTCATCACCATTTAGAATCAAGTCATCAACATCTAAGACAATAATCAACAATTTACCTTATACCAAGATATCATAAAAGGTTTTGCATTCACCTCTATTTTTGCTTCAGCTGCCAAATCAGGTGAGATAGTTATCGATCCTAGTGTACCAATCACTGGGGTGCTTGTTTGAGACTCAGTACAACGCTTGCATTAGTCTACACATGAGACTCTCTGAATCAAAATTATCAAAGTCCTTATGGTTTCATTATGTGCACCTCACTCCTTAGTAAAATGCAGTGAGGGGGTTGTTTGTGCTTCACATCCATCTCATGGATCTTCCACCCCATTGTGTGGATGACAAGGATCAGGGAAATTGATCTAATAGATGAGTAGCTTTCTAAAGGAGAAAATGTCTCCTCATAGTAAATCCCCTTCAAATGTGAGATACCACTTGGTCACAAATATGGCACTATACCTCTTTATGCTTTCACTTGCTAATTTGCATTTGACCTCTCAAGGTCCATGGTGAGCCTACAACTAGATTTTTCTTCTAGTCTTGGGACCACTTCCCAAGCATTGGTCCTTACATTGTATTCATATTCCTCCACCATTTCATCAACTCATACATGTTTATCTACTTTCGCTTCCTCTAAAGATGATGGATGTCTCTACAAGTCTCAGCTCATTAGACCCATTATGATGGTGTCGTTGTATCGGAGTCGATCATCTCCGCTTTGCACAAATTTGAAGGAGCACCTCATCATTCTCCCTCACATCTGCACAAGTGCTCTTAACTTCCCCTGGATATTTTTATACTGTCTTCTTTAGATGGTTCTACTTGTGTAGTATTTCTCCACTCTTCGGCTTCCTCAATTTTTTTGCTTTGCTCCACAACTTCTTGAGTGTTCCACATTTGGACCTAAAAGCTCACATCTTCTAGTGGGATCTGAATCTCCTCTCAAGTGAGCACCCACATCGCTTTCTCCTCATTAAATTTTACATCCTTCGCTACAACTGTCGACTCAGGGGATGAAATTACGCACCTGATAGTTGTGTGGGGAGTTTTTGTGTAACCTATAAATACTCTAATTAGTGTTGTTGGCTATAACTTCTTCATTTATTCTTTGGAGACATCAGTAGTAGACATGATAGTGGCTCCAAAAATCCCGAGAGTGTGACACATCTAGGCTTCTTCCCCAGGTAAATCCCTCCTTCGATGTAGTATGCATGATTTAGAATCCTGACGAGGACTTTGTTTTTTGCAAATATACTTTGTTGTTTTTTGCATGCTCCCTTTGGCCAACAAGTGCGAGTAGGCCTTTATCGATGCAACATCACCCTCGTTGATCCCACAATGCTAGCAATTCTCTTTCTCTCAACCATCTTATTTCTGTAGGTTGTGTGGGTGTATGTAACTCTCATTAAATGCCTTCTTTTGCACATAATGTTTTAAATTAATTTGACAATGACACTCTTGACCTCCATTATCACTCTTGCGAGATCCTCACCTTCTTGTCAATTTATTTCTTAACCAGTACCTTTAATTCTACAAACTTGGAGAATGTCTCCGTATTTCTTCCACGTGAAGCGGATCCAACACTTTCGTGAGAATTCATCTAAAGTAAAAATGGAAAAATATTTGTGCATGGAAATGGAGGCTATCCAACAATAAAGTTCCAAAAACATCAGAGTGGATCCCTTTCCAAGAAATTCATCTTCTTTGTTGTCCCGCTCGCTAGATGTGGACTTTGTTGTACTTCCCCAAAGTAAATTCTTTGCATACATCTGGTCATGCTCAAGTGCTTCTTCTTTGGGGAGGCATCGTCAGTTATATCTGGTGTAAAATATTCATGTGGTGCCATGATGCAAATGACTAAGTCTTTTATACCACTTTCCACCGACACTCATGATTCTGCACCTTCTCCACCTTTGTTCTTAATGTACTCCATAATCTTCCACATATAGCTTACACATGTTCTTTACACGAACATCGATATGCTTCATGTGTCACCTGGCTATATGTGTCTCATGAATTCCAGCCCTTGATTTTTTTTGAAGATCTACATCATAATCCTACAGGTTGCTGCTGTATGCCCTTCCATACTCGCGTCCCCCATATCGATGTGCATTTACAAATATTTTTCTCTTCTAGATCACTTGAAAAAATTCTCATTACACCCCTGTCATGTGGAATGATGCACCCTGAGTCTAAGTAGCACACACTCCCATCGCTATGTTGGCACATGCATGCAATGAGAGGTTAATTCAGCTCGAACAATGAAGCCAGGAGAGCTTCACACACTGCTTGTCGTCTCGAGGTATTCTTGCTTGCTTTTTTGCATGTGGACACTTCATGGCATAGAGCTTTGAATTCATGACAAGGAAGCATTTAATTTTAGACATAATCTTTCTTCTTGCCCCTCGTATTGATTTTGGTTTGGATTGATACTTTCTTCCCTTTTACATTATTTTCCTTTCCAACCAGCTGCATTTTTTTCTTCATCCTCACCTTTAGATGAAGTCCCATCTCTAGTATTCCACCTTATTTACTCTTGTACCAAATCGGTACCATAAGTGCTCCAAATTTAGTAGTTTCTCCCTCCCATTCACCCAAGTCTTGATAGATATGGCATCTCTTGGGAAGGTACTAAGAAAGGGATAGAAGCTTACCAAGTCTTCTTCGGGGACATTAACACCACTCCCCGCCAAGGTCACCACGACATTGTGTGAACTCGTCTCAAATACCTCGGAATAGTGTCATTCTTACGCAGATCTTGATACTTTGAAGTTTATCCTTGAGTGCCGACTTCCTATGGTTACTATTATTCTATCAATGCTTTCCAAATCATTGCATTCAACTCCATTTTCATGGATATTTGAGACAACGTAGATCTTTTACTCCCTCTAATATAATTCTCCTCTCCTTAGCTAAATATTTTTTCCATTGACTGCACAGCTTTTGGAATCAAATTATGGTGGTTAGTGGCAACATTTGTCTTGATGTTATAGCAATCCATTTTCATCCAACACCGCCTCCATGTGATCCTTATGAGAAACTAATTATAGGTGGCTTCCAAGGCATACTCTAGACTTAGTCTATTGAATGTCATCGCTTCTCTCAAGAAATCTTGTTGCACTAATCTCCAGAATTCGAACCTCTTGAGAAACAAATTTGAAATTTATGCTCATCACGTGAATCCTACTATATGATACCTATGTAGAAATTATGTTGTATATTTTCAACTTCTCATGAAGTTTTAATCAAAATCACAAGACACAACCTACTCTCGATGCTGGCATGGAACAGTAATTTGTTATAAAACTATATATTACAAACGAGCAAACTGACACACATAAAATATGTGAGAAACACAAACACAAAAAACATAAAGCCAGGAGAGACGAGTATATACGTGGTTCACCCAATTTGGGCTACATCCACCCCGAAAGCTAGTCCTTCCTTTCTATTATCCAGCAGAAATGAAGAGACACAACCTACAGCAGATCCAATGAATATCCTTTGTTCTCTCCTCACAGTCTCCTATCTCATTTCTCGCTCACGAGAATACACATACCAATACATAGCCGTGAATACAATGCCCTCCTTTACAAAATGAGGGGCTTGCCTTCTAGGAAAAAAATCCTAGAATTAAACATAACTACTACCGTCATTGTATCATGCGCTAATGGAGGGCCTATATTGACTATAAATTACAATACTTTACAAGGAAATTTTACATATGTTTTTAGCTTTGTGCTTCCCACAGAGCACCCCTAACTGAGGGGCTCCATAGTCAGTCGCGCCACCCGTAACCCCGGTGCAGCTGCTCAGCGCCACCCCATTAAGAACATGGGTCCAACGCTATGATAGCAAAATAAATAAGATAATCGAGGGTCTCACACTCACAATCTCCCACTTGGAGACCGATGTAGCAACTCCTCTGTTAGTAATTTACTAGACAATTACTCCACTTTGGACCTCACATTGTTTCCATATTCATCACTCATACTTGAATACGAAATTGAACTAAACATAATCTCGGTTTCTCCCAGTTACAGCTTTTTTTAGCATATTCGCAGATTTTAGCTAGTATGTATCTTTTCCTACTTTCAATTGTCCATCTTCCAATAGACCTATGTATGGAAATGGGTAATGAGTTGCTGTATGTGTTTAGTTCAGAATGAAATGTTTAGTTCTTTGCGAGGTGAATGGCACTTTTGGCTTATCATTTAGCCTATAACATGCCCATCTCATGAGTTCTGTACCCAATTAATCCATAAATCTTTGTAACCAAATCCTTGCTTTACTAGCCTCTCAAGTAAAGGACGAACATACTTTTCATGCATCGTGAAAGTCTGCACTGTAACACTTTTGGGATTTTGAAACCAAACTATACAGCTTGTTCCACCTAAAGTAAATACATACCTTGTAGTGCTCCTCACCCGTTATCTCTATCACCTACCATATCTCCGCATCAACATATCACCAGCCAGAGCAATGTTTGAACCACCAAATCATAATGCTTGATTTGTGGTACCTCTCAATTATCTCGAAATCCATTTCACTTCCATCCAATGTTCTTTCCTCTATTGTTCATGTACACTCGTTACAATTTGCCCATCATGAAATATCGAGGCCTTGTGCGAAACATTGCATGCATTAAGCTTCCATTTGTTGATGCATAAGTGGAACTTTGGACATATAATCCATTTCTCTGGGTGCTTAGGGCACTCTCCTTACTAAGTTTGAAATGGTTAGCAAAATGTGTACTAACTCGTTTTTCATTCTATATATTAAATATTTCATACACTTTTGTATGTACTCATTCACGAGACAATGTTAATTTGGCGATTTTTCCCGTCTCTAGTTATCCTCATACCAAGGATTTGTTTTGCAGCTCCCAAATCCTTCATTGCAAATGAATTTGCCAATTTTCTTTTGAGCACATTTATTTCCTGCATGTTAGACCCTGCAACAAGCATGTCATCTACATACAATAACAATATAATATAGCTTCCATCATTTTGCCTTTTTAGATAAACACAATGATTAGAGTGACATCTAGTATAACCTTGTTCAGACATAAACTTGTCAAATTTTAGATACCACTGCCTTGGAGCCTGTTTTAAACCATACAAGCTCTTCTTTAACCTGCACACCAATTTTTCTTTCCCTTTTACCTCATATCCTTATGGTTGCTGCATGTATATCTCTTCCTCCAAATCTCCATGGAGAAATGTTGTCTTTACATCTAACTGTTCAAGATGTAAATCTTCCGCTGCTACAAGACTTAAGATAGTTATGATTGAATTCATCTTAACAACAGGAGAAAATATTTCATCAAAATCAATACCTTTCTTTTGTGCAAACCCCTTCACCACAAGTCTAGCTTTGTACCTCTTTTTTCCTCCATCTTCTTCCTTTAGCCTGTAAACCCATTTATTCTGCAATGTAGTTTTACCTGCAGGCAACTTGACTAAGTCCCAAGTCTGGTTATGCATTAAGGAGTCCATCTCTTCTTCCATGGCTAACTCCCACTTCTTCCTGCTTTCAACCTACATTGCTTCTTCATAACATTCGAGTTCACCAGAATCAGTCAACAATAAATAATATAATGAAGGAGAGTATCGTTCAGGGGGTCTACTTATCCTGGTAGATCTTCTAACACCACTTTCAGGTGTTTGAGGTGCCTGTTGCTATTGTGGTGGTTGTTGCTGCTGTGGTTGTTGATTATTATTATTTTCAGGCACCTTTACTTTTTTAGATATCTCATCAAGAACCGCGTATTCCTTGCTTTCTTTTTCCTGTTTCTTTTCCTGCAACTGATTCTTATACAAGACCTTTTCATTGAATATTACATCTCTGCTCCTAATGATTTTGTGATTTTCATAATCATATAAGCGATAATCAAAATCATTAGCACCATATCCAATAAAGGTACATTTCTTTGATTTTGCCTCAAGCTTTGTTCTGTTTTCTTTATTAATATGGACAAAGGCCTCACAACCAAAAGGCTTTAAAAAAGAGTAGTTTACCTTTTTACCTGTCCATGCTTCCTCTGGAATACCACCATCCAAGGAACTTGAAGGCCCTCTGCTTATTAGATAAACAACAGTATCTACAGCATCTGCCCAAAATTGTAAAGGCAATCCTGCATGCAGTCTCATGCACCTTGCACGCTCCATGATTGTTCTGTTCATCCTTTCTGACACACCATTTTCTTGTGGTGTTCTTGGAACTGTCTTCTCTCTAAGAATTCCATGCTCTGAACAGTACCTATCAAACTCTTTGCTACAATATTCACCTCCATTGTCTGATCTGAGACACTTCAACTTCTTTCCTGTCTCAATCTCAACCAAAGCTTTCCATTTCTTGAAAATATCAAATACATCAGATTTATTCTGAATACAATAAATCCATGTTTTTCTAGTTGCATCATCAATAAAAGTAACATAATAACGAGAGCCACCGAGAGATGATACCTGAGCAGGTCCCCATACATCCGTATGCACAAGCTCCAACTTTTCGCTCTTCTTTTCTTTCCCAACTCTGAGAAATCTGACTCTCTTTTGTTTTCCATAAATGCAATTCTCACAGAAATCCAAATCAACATTCTTCAAACCCGGCAACAAATTTCTTGAGTGAAGAATCTTCATCCCCTTCTCACTCATGTGTCCGAGCCTATGATGCCATAATGCTGCATCTGCTCCTTTGGAATTTAAAGCATTAACAGAGTTAGAAATACCATTGCATAAATACAATGTACCAACCTTTTCACCTTTTGCTATTACCAGGGCTCCTTTGGTGACCTTCCAAGTCTTATCTATGAAAGTTGTCACACAACCTTCACTGCCTAACTTCCCTGTTGAAATCATATTTTTCTTCAAATCTGGAACATGCCTTACCTCCTTTAGTAGCCATTGGTTTCCATTCTTTTTTTTACAAGAACTTTACCCATTCCAACAATTTTACAGGGTTTATCATCACCCAAACGAACTTGTCCAAAATCTCCTTGAACATAGTCATGAAAATATTTCTTATCAGGTGTGGCATGGAATGAAGCCCCTGAATCTACAACCAAAGAATCAGTAACATTTTCGAAAGAAAGAATCAAAGCATCTTGTAACACATCACCTGTCACATTTGCTTCATGATTGTTTTCTTGTTGTGTGTCTCCTTCTTTTCCCTTCCGAGATCTACAATATTTCTTTAGGTGTCCTTTCTTTCCGCAATTCCAGCACACTATCCCTGATCTGGACTTGGATCTGCCTTTCCTTGATTTACTGCGATATCCCGAGCTCTTTCCTCTTTCCATTCTTCTTCCCCTAGAATCTGCACTCAAAGCATTACTTGATGTCTCACCAGAGCTTTTCCGTCGCATTTCCTCGCTAAGGATAGCACCAACAACATCATCAAACTTTAAAGTACTAGATCCAGAGACAGAGTTACTAATGGCCATTACTAAACCATTCCAACTCTCTGGCAATGAGCACAAGAATAACAGAGCTCTAAATTCATCATCAAATTTTACCCCTACAGAACTTAACTGACTGGTAACTGTATTAAATTCATTTAAATGGTCTGCAACAGATCCACCTTCCGACATCTTCATATTAAATAGTCGTTTCATAAGAAATACCTTGTTTGAGGCCAAGGGTTTTTCATATAGTTTCGCCAACGTCTGCATCAAACCCTCTGTTGTTGTTTCCTTCGAAATATTGAAGGCGACTGATGCTGCAAGACACAACCGTACTGTTCTGAGTGCCTTTCTATCAAGAATGTTCCATTCTGCATCTGTCATGGCCGCTGGCTTCTTTGTTTTTCCGCTCAATGGTAGGTATAGATCTTTCTGATACAGATAATCTTCCATCCGCATCTTCCACAGCGGAAAGTTTTGGCCATTAAATTTCTCGACCCTAAACTTACCATCGTCCGCCATTGCTCCCACTCGAACTAGGAACCCTTCTTTCCTGCGAGTTTATCAGCCAAATATACCTTCGGCTCTGATACCAGTTGTTAGAAAATTATATATTATGGAGCAATGCAACACATAAAATATGCGGAAAATACAAGCACACAAAAACACATAAAACCAGAGAGACACAGATATACGTGGTTCACCCAGTTTGGGCTACGTCCACCCCGAACAACCAGTCCTTCCTTTCTATTATCCAGCAAAAAATGAAAAGACAAAACCTACAGCAAAGCCGCTGTAATATCCTCTGTTCTTTCTCTCTGTTTGTCGCTCCGAGAATACACATACAATGCACAACCGCAATACAATGCCCTCATAAAAGCGAGGGGTTTCCTTCTAGGGCAAAAAACCCTAATCTAAACATAACTTCTACCGTCAGATCATTTGCCTAATGAACGGCCCAGATTGACTAGAAATTACTATACTTTTACAAGGCAATTTTACATCCGTTTTTAGCTTCGGGGGTGCCTTCTAGAAGAGTGCATATGTGTCAAGCTTCGAATCCATGTGTCCATTTGATACCTCTGAGCTTGTGAACATGTATTTCCTATTATTAGAAAGTCATTGATTGTGAAACTACCTTCAGCTCATCTATAAATTGAGCACAGATCTTAGTGCTTGAGAAGGAAGAATTTGAGTAGAGAAATGCTGGTGGAATTTCAATTGAGGTATTGATTTGAATGATATGCTACTGGAGAGATGTTCATTGTGATGAGGCTGGGATGATGTTGGAGATGGTGACATCAAATCAATCACTGGTTGTAACCTCCCCTTCTATCCATTAATAAAGATTGTTGTTTACTTTCCCACATATGTATCTATATAAGCTTATGTCTTTCATATTATGAATTCTTAACTGATGTATATGGTTCATGTTTTATTGATTTAACTGAATAACTTGAATATGCATCTATATATTGTTATCTCTTTGTTGTTTAGTGTTCATTCTTGCAAGAAATATTTTGGTGATATAGCTTTGATTTGAAGCTATAGCAAGAGCAACAGAAGGAGAATTGGAAGCACTTGGACTCCAAGTAAGTTTCTTGATCTGTTCTGTGTGTCTATTTACTATTAGGAAAAGTATCTACAAATTCTTTAACCTGTTGTTCTATATGCATTGCACCACATTTAGGAAATAATGTTTTATCCGTGATTCATAAGTCCACATAACAAATTAGCGACTCCGTTGAGGAGTTTACCCTTCATCCTTGGTGTATTTTTCCTATGTTATCAACCCAGTAGCATTTACTCTAAAATATTAGGCTTTTCGAATTAAAATTTGCATTAGAAGTGTGTTAAATAGCTTGATATTTTGTTCTCTATTGTGCCCAATGCACTGTTGAACAGGACATAGTGCTTTGCATAGCACTGTCTCCCACTCAGGGGTGCGTTGCAACGCACTGTCTCCCCTTAGAGACTTCGTTGCCCCCTAGAGCCAACCAAATTCCATTGAATTTTTCATTGCATTTGCTTTCAGTTTGTTTTTTTTTGTGCTTTCAAAGTGCCTGATGCCTCATATTGACCAGTGAATTTACATAACTCTTCCTACTTTGAAAGAAAATTTTGTTCAATTTTTATTTAAAGTGTTTTTCTTTATCATTGACAAGTTAATTTCAAAGTATTTTCATGACTGCATTAGATCCATTTGCGTTTGAAAAGGAAATTGTCGTTAAATTCTTCATTTCCTATAGGAAAAATTGTAGTTAAAATCTTCATTTTTCCTAAAAAGATAAATTGTTGTTCAATTCCTCATTTCTCAAAGTAAAAGGCATTTGTTTTTATTGATTTGATGCACTTAGTTTCCTTTTCTGCATTCACATTAAAGGGACTGAAAAGAAAAACTGGCATTTTCATGTGGTGGATTGTGTGTTTTATATAGGAACGATTAGGAAAGTTGCATTTTAGTTTGTGCTCTTTGATTTTTTTCTCTCAAATTGATTGCTCTTTCCCTAAAGTTGCTGGTGTCGCTTACCTGCGCAATAGGGCCAGAAACACACGGAAGTTAGAAATTTTAAGTTTTTAGGGTTTTATGTGAGAAAAATGACATGAAAAGAGAAAAACTAAGCAGTTGAAAAGAAGCCCTAGGGCCTGAAGTAGCTGGATATGCAGGAATATGAGAAACGACAGCGGTCATAATTTAAAACCCGTGTGGAGTCGCCATTTGTTAGTATGAATTCTTCGTCGAAGTGTACGAAAAAGAACCACTTTAGCTACGCATAACTAATAGCCCTAACAACAATAATGGCTGCAAAACATCTTCAGATCTGCAATTAGTAGTTAAAGTGCTGCAACAAACAGATCTATAAATGGAAAGACATTAAGCAGTAAAGTAAAGAGTTTGCTCCATGCATCCAACAGACAAGACAAGAACATGATTTTTGAATGAATTTTTATATTACAGGGCACCTGGGAGGAAACAAGAAGGTGTATCCGGATCTCCTCAATGGGATGGGTTCTTTGTAGTCCTCAGCACTTCAGATCTAAGCTTTCTCTCTCTTGTAGATGTAGAAAACCCAATGTAGAAGGTAGAGCTCAATGGGAGCAAAATGGCAGAAATGAGACCAAGTGTATAGATCCAGAGTGATCTAATGTGCAACAAAAGGTGAAGAATGATGGGGGAAACCCTCCTATTTATAACAAAATATTGGGTCCTTCTAGATCTTGGTGCATGATTAAAATAATGTTAATCACATCTAGATCCACCTCTATGGCATATTTTATTATTATTTGTTGGAGGGAAAGGGTGTTTGACTTGGGTCAAATCCCTTGATTAGTGAAAAATAAATAAATAAATGATTTATTTATCTTTTTAAGGAAGTGGTTGGGATATAATCAAGTAAATAATGATTTATTTGATTAATGGTGGTTTGATTTGGTCATATTTAACAGGGAATATTATTTAAATAATTATTCCTAGAAAATAATAAGATAACTATGGGTTTATCTCATTAATTTCTTTGTTTTTGGGTTAAACATGACTGGGAATAATAATTAAATTATGGTTTAATTAATTATTCCTTTTGGGGTTCCCTAATTAACATAGTGAAAGCAGTTTTACTTGGGGTAAAACTGGTCTTATGTGGTGTACTTGGGTCCATCTAATGGTGAAAGGTTAGATGACCAAAAAATGGTGTAACACATCTCATTCAAAAAATATTGTTATTATTATTCTGACTTCATGCTTTAGGGGGAAATCTATTATAGGTCAAGTTGGGCACCATTCCCAATGAATTGGTTAAACTAGACATCATCCCTAGAACAAATGAATAGGGTTATCATTCCCTATGATTTCAGTTGCTACATTCCCTAAGACAAATAACAAAGACAAATCATTCCTGACTTCCATTGGAAGATTTTAGAGATTTAAAGTATATGTTATAACACTTATGAGCTCACCAACGCAGTCTCTCAAGGGGATAATTGTGTTGTATATGCAGGCAAATCCACTCAAGGGTGCTCTGCAAAGTACTTTCTGACACTCAAGGGTGTGTTGGTTAATTGGGAGCGAAATTCTCATTGTTTCGGAATCTCCACTTGGCGAGTGCCTTCTAGAAGAGAGCATATGTGTCAAACTTCGAATCCATGTGTCCATTTGATACCTATGAGCTTGGGAACATTTATTTCCTATTATTAGAAATTCATTGATTGTGAAAATACCTTCATCTCATCTATAAATTGAGAACAGATCTTAGTGGTTGAGAAGGAAGAATTTGAGTAGAGAAATTATGGTGGAATTTCAATTGAGGAATTGATTTGAGTGACATGCTGCTGGAGAGTTGTTCATTATGATGAGGTTGGGATGATGCTGGAGATGGTAACTGTTGAAAATGCAGCAAGATGATGGAGCTTAGTGAAATGAAGTCACCTTCACTAAGTGGGCCCGTAGGCAAATTCTGGCGCAAAATCTATTTTTAGACTATGTCTATTTTTAGACATATGGAGCATGGTTCGGGGATTCCAGTTTGAGATTCTTGAAGTATGTGTCATGTTGGTAAAAATAGATGAGACTCTATTTTTGAGGTCAAAGAGGTCGAAGTCTATTTTTAGACTACCTCTCCTTAAAATAGGGAAGTCAAATATTATTTACCCTTAATAATATTTAGACTATAAACAGCAGTTTACTCTCTTGGAGCACTTCAGTTCAAGCTACAGAAGTGGCTCATGCATCTGACAGAGGAATCACGTGGTTCCCAAGGGTTTGATGGCATCATGCATGGTTGACTTCAGTTGGACTTCAGTGGCAGAATTTTGGAGGAGTTAATGAGACAGATAGTGGAGTTGTGTTCTGTTTATTTTAGTTGAACTGGTTGAGATTAGTTTAACTAGCTAATCAATTAGTTATGAGTGGAGTGAATTAAATATTATTTAATTTATTAATTAGTAACTCATTATTCAACTCAAGAACACATCAGTTCACTACAGTGCATGATCAGTTCAGTGGAGACCAGTGAAAGAGGTAGATGAAAGGGTGGAGTTAGCTATCAGTTGTGACTATACTGTTGCTATTTGCAACACATAGATAGGTGGAGTAAGCCCATGAGGATTGTGCAGTTCAGGCTGGTGGTTTATCTATATAAAGAGGCCATCCCATAGCATTGAAACACGCAATAGAGGCAAGGCAATTAGTGGTGAGTTTTGAACCAGTAACATGTTCAAAACCAAGCTAGATTGTGAGTAACTGTATGAGAAAGTACTGAGTACTTGTGAGGAGTATTGTACTAAGTTTGTTACTTGATTTATCCATTATAATATACACAATAGCTGTGGGGTTTTCAGCTATAAGCTTTCCCCATACATACTGTGTTAATGTGTATGATGATTTGATGTGTTATCGCTTGATTTTATTTCCGCATGTGTGATGATCTGAGTTGAGTTGAGTGGAAGAGATTATGTGTTGTGTATGAAGTTCAAATAGTATGTGACCAGGATAGTCTCGGTGGATAATTAATCATTATTCAGCAAATTTTTACATGGTATCGGAGCTATTGAAGTTCAGATTGATCATCACAGTGATTACAAACTTATTTCGGTAGACAGAGTCTGCATGCGGGCCAGGTAGCCTCCGGATTCATCTTTCTTCGGAAAGTGAAAGGTCTGCTAAACGCCCCTTGCAGTCAATCTCTGTGCTAGAAATAATTTGTTCTCACATATCTAGAGCGGTTGAGCTTTGAAGTGGAATTCGAATTTTGCAGCAGTTTTGTTTTCTTGGTGCCGTTGTTGAAAATGTCTTTCAACGGTTTGCGACTCGAATATGCTCTTGAAGGCAGTTCGAATTATGTTGCATGGAAGGATCGCATGGAAGTAGTATTAGAAGATAATGGTCTCAAGGAGTTCGTAGATACGGATGTCCAAAAGCCCACTGATCCTACTGAAGTCGATGCATGGCAAAAGAAGATGGCGAAGTGTCGAAGGATCCTGTTGGAGGGCATCAAGGATCATATTGTATCCAGCCTGCATGGAAAGGCTACTCCATATTTAATGTGGAAAGCTTTGACGGATCTATTCCAGAGTAAGAGCAACCAAAGGAAGATGGCGCTCAAAGATAAGCTCAGGAACATCAAGATGGAGAAAGGCGACAGTATCGCCAAATACCTCACGAAGTTTACTCAGTGCAGAGATGAGCTGGGAAGTGTGGGGGTGACTGTCGAAGACGAGGACATGGTTGACCTGGCTCTCCTTGGTCTTTCGAAGGCTTGGCACTCATATCAAGATAGTGTCAATGGTCGGGAGAAGCTGTCGGGATGGGAGCGCCTTTGGGCGGATCTCATGCAGGAGGAGATAAGGAGGACTACTCGAGATGGATCTTCATCAAAGGGAGCTGATGAAGAAAACTGCGCTTTGGTGTCCAACGCAAAGAAGGGGAAGGGTAAGAAAACCTCTCATTCTGGTGCAAAGGGCAAGAAGTAGGATATGGCGAAAGTGAAGTGTTTTCACTGCCATGATCACGGACATTATGCTACAAATTGTCCAAAGAAGAAGAAGAACAAGCAAGCGGGAAGATCTGCAGATGGAGAAGCTTTGGCTTCATAGTTCGAGCTTGACTTTTCACCGATCGCATGCTTGGTTTCAAGTGTGTTGGGATCGGTATGGTTCTTAGACAGCGGTGCATCATTTCATATGATGGGAGATCGGGATTTGTTCTCAGATCTGGAGGACAAAGATTTGGGTGTGCACATCGAGATGGGCGATGATGGTAGATACAGTGCGACTGGTATCGGTACCATATCCTTTCAGAGGGAGTCTGGTAAACCCTTTGTACTCAAGGATGTCATGCATGTACCTGGATTGAAGAAGAACTTGATCTTTGTGGCGATGTTGGAGGATAAGGGGTATGATGTGGTCTTCAGCGAAGGAAAAGCCTTCCTGCGCAGTAAGACTACTGGAGAGACCCAGAAGATAGGGGTTCGGACCAAGAACCTTTATCAGTTGCAGGTAGATGGTTGCGCAGCTATGGCATGCAAGGCGGGAGAAGTGGTGAGCCGGGATGATGAGGGCGAACTGTGGCATAGGAGATTGGGCCACCTTCACCATGGAGCTTTGAAGATCCTGCAGCAGATTTCTACTGGGCTTCCTAAGGGCACTCTTGCGCAATCAGATCAGTGCAAGGGGTGTACCTTGGGAAAGTATGTGAAAGCCACCTTTCACGAGAAGGATAGTCGCGCCACGACGATCCTTGAGAGAGTTCACACAGACGTGTGTGGTCCTTTCTCAGTTGCTTCGACAGCAAAGCACAAGTATTATATGATCTTTGTTGATGATTTCTCTCGAAAGTGCTGGATCTTCTTCATGCAGAAGAAGAGTGATACATTCGCGAAGTTCTGTGAGTTTAAAGCACTGGTCGAGAAGGAGTCAGGGAAGAAGGTGATTGCTCTAAGGAGTGATAATGGTGGTGAATTCATCTCGGCTGAATTCAAGGAGTTCTGCAGCGCAGAAGGGATTCGGAGAGAGCTCATCGCACCCCATAACCCACAGCAGAACGGGGTGGCTGAGCGGAAGAACAGAACGATCGTGGGTGGTGCACGGGCGATGTTGCATGATCAGGGCCTACCCCTTCACTTGTGGGCTGAGGCATGCAATACAGCAGTGTATGTGCAGAACCGTTGTCCTCACAAGGTTCTTGGCATGAGTACACCAGAGGAGGCTTATTCTGGCAAGAGGCCTGGTATTTCCCATTTGCGGATTTTCGGATCTCCTGTCTACATGCATGTGACGAAGGATGCAAGAAGGAAGCTGGATCCAACTGCTGAAGTTGGAATATTTGTGGGGGACACTGATACACCTCACAACTATCGGGTGTATGTGCCAGACAGTCGCAAGACTGTTGTGCGACGGGATATAAAATTCCAGGAGGAGAAAGCCATGCAGTGTTCGCTTGAGAGGGATCTACACTTGCATGCAGATGAGGAGCTGTTAGTTCCTAAGGAGGAGCTTCCGGATGTGGATCAGCCACAAGAGGAGGTTCAGGAGGTGGAAGAAACCACCCATGCAGCGCCAACCATTAGAGGGCGCATGCGCACTACAGAAGCTGAGCGACTGGCTCGGGATGCAGAGAAGGTTGTAGGACCACCTACAGCACAGCGCAGACAGAGACAGTCACCGGATCGGTACACTGGATACATGGCTCTTGTGAGTCAATGTGTTGTGACGGAGCCATCCTCTTTTGAGGAAGCTGTGGAGGAACCCACTACTGGAGAGACCCAGAAGATAGGGGTTCGGACCAAGAACCTTTATCAGTTGCAGGTAGATGGCTGCGCAGCTATGGCATGCAAGGCGGGAGAAGTGGTGAGCCGGGATGATGAGGGTGAACTGTGGCACAGGAGATTGGGCCACCTTCACCATGGAGCTTTGAAGATTCTACAACAGATTTCTATTGGGCTTCCTAAGGGCACTCTTGCGCAGTCAGATCAGTGCAAGGGGTGTACTTTAGGGAAGTATGTGAAAGCCACCTTTCACGAGAAGGATAGTCGCGCCACGACGATCCTTGAGAGAGTTCACACAGACGTGTGTGGTCCTTTCTCGGTTGCTTCGACAGCAAAGCACAGGTATTATGTGATCTTTGTTGATGATTTCTCTCGAAAGTGCTGGATCTTCTTCATGTCGAAGAAGAGCGATACATTCGCGAAGTTCTGTGAGTTTAAAGCACTGGTCGAGAAGGAGTCGGGAAAGAAGGTGATTGCTCTAAGGAGTGATAACGGTGGTGAATTCATCTCGGCTGAATTCAAGGAGTTCTGCAGCGCAGAAGGGATTTGGAGAGAGCTCATCGCACCCCATAACCCACAGCAGAACGGGGTGGCTGAGCGGAAGAACATAACGATCGTGGGTGCTGCACGGGCGATGTTGCATGATCAGGGCCTACCCCTTCACTTGTGGGCTAAGGCATGCAATACAACAGTGTATGTGCAGAACCGTTGTCCTCATAAGGTTCTTGGCATGAGTACACCGGAGGAGGCTTATTCTGGCAAGAGGCCTGATATTTCCCATTTGCGGATTTTTGGTTCTCTTGTCTACATGCATGTGACGAAGGATGCGAGAAGGAAGCTGGATCCAACTGCTGAGGTTGGAATATTTGTGGGGTACACTGATACACCTCACAACTACCGGGTTTATTTGTCAGACAGTCGCAAGACTGTTGTGTGATGGGATATAAAATTTCAGGAGGAGAAAGCCATGCAGTGTTCGCTTGAGAGGGAGCTACACTTGCATGTAGATGAGGAGCTGTTAGTTCCTAAGGAGGAGCTTCCGGATGTGGATCAGCCACAAGAGGAGGTTCAGGAGGTGGAAGAAACCACCCAGGCAGCGCCAACCATCAGAGGGCGCATGCGCACTACAGAAGCTGAGCGACTGGCTCGGGATGCAGAGAAGGTTGTAGGACCACCTACAGCACAGCGCAGATAGAGGCAGTCACCGGATCGGTACACTGGATACATGGCTCTTGTGAGTCAATGTGTCGTGACGGAGCCATCCTCTTTTGAGGAAGCTGTGGAGGAACCCGCATGGGTTGATGCCATGATCGAAGAATATGATTCGATCATCAGGAGCAGTGCATGGGAGATTGTCCCAAGACCGGTTGGGAAATCAGTGGTGGGTTCGCGATGGATCTACAAGGTGAAGCAGGCGGCTGACGGGAGTGTGGAGAAGTACAAGGCGAGATTTGTCGCCCGTGGCTTTTCACAGATCGAGGGGATTGACTATGAGGAGACCTTTGCACTTGTCGCAAGGTACTCTTCCATACGGACGATCCTTGCTCTCTCAGCGCAGATGGGGTGGCACATTCATCAGATGGATGTGAAGACTGCGTTCCTTAATGGAGTTATTGAGGAGGAGGTGTACATAGAGCAGCCTGAAGGTTTCGAGATCTTCAGCAGTGAGTCGCATGTGTGCCGACTCAAGAGAGCACTATACGGGCTAAAGCAAGCACCTCGTGCTTGGTACACTCGGATAGACAGCTACTTCACCGGGCTTGGATTCTCCAAGAGTGAGGCGGATCCTAACCTGTACCAGATTGTGGTGGAGGGGAAGCTGTTGATCATCGTACTGTATGTAGATGATCTGATTTTGACGGGTGATGAGCGGTTGATACTTTCATGCAAGGAGGATCTTGCATGAGAGTTTGAGATGAAGGACTTGGGCATCCTTCATTATTTCCTGGGATTGGAGATTTGGCAGCGCAGTGGAGGACTGTTTGTTTCTCAGGGCAAGTATGCCCGGGAGAGTCTGGAGAGGTTCAACATGCAAGGCTGCAAGCCTGTTGACACTCCTCTTCCTGGTGGTTGGAGGAAGGAGGATGCTACTTCAGCGGAGGTAGTGGATGCCACTGTCTATCGACAGTTGGTGGGGTCGCTTATGTATCTGGTCAATACACGACCCGATATATGCTATGCAGTTAACCAGCTTTCGCAAGCTATAGTTAAGCCTACCAAGCTCTTTTGGAAGGCAGGCAAGCATGTATTGCGCTATATTAGAGGCACATCGGGATATGGTCTATGGTACAGACAGGAGGATGGAGCGAAGCTTTCTGGCTTCACTGATGCAGATTGGGCAGGGAGTCCAACGGACCGGAAGAGCACTTCTGGAGGAGTTTTCAACATTGGGTCGACAGCAGTT